>KZ992541.1:0-33224 GCA_003614735.1 Thamnocephalis sphaerospora | reverse complement strand
TTCGTCTAAAATGCCAGCTGGTTGGCCTCGTGGTATCGCTCTCTTGTTGTGCGTGACTGTGACCTGGCTATGGGAGCTGCCATCTCGGTTGGTGGCTCGATATCCTTACGGGCGAGTTGCGTTGCCACCCACGCGTCCTGCTCCAGGTGATACCCTCGGCTTCCAACAGTTGGCGCGTTTGGTGGCATCTTGGCTTCCATATGATTGTAAAGACTTTGTGCCGTGCTGCTTGGATTATCTGCAGCACGAGGGTACTCAATATTTTATCACTTGTGCTCCAGTCCACGAGTTGCAGACACGACTCGATATACCACTGCGACATACCACCATACAAGAGCAGGGGTTATGCATCCCAAGAGGAACATGTTGTTTGAGACTCCCACGGCGCCCCAATACCAGGGTGTACAACTCCGCTTTCTGCTCGGCTTACGCGGCTTCACACCGCATACATACCGATCGGCACATACACAGCCGCGCTATATGTCAGCAACATATCTCGGCATCTAACCCATGGGAAGCCGTACCTTACCCCCGAGTAAGACGTGCCGCGATGACTAAGCCACTCGACTATATAAGCATCAGTCTCGTGGCAATCTACTTGAATAAACCATCATCTACACACGCTATTTGGTCCCTTCTTGTGCTCACTACCTCGCCACGTTACAAGCAATTGCACAGCTGACCGCAAGCTAACCGTTACGGCCAACATCAGAACACTCATTGAACATCATCTCTTTTGTCTCGCTTCGCCCATAAACCACATCTGCGTCATTCGCGATTCTCCATCTCAACCAGCACCGCTAACTGGTTGCATGCAGATAACCAAAGCTACTCAAGCACAATCTACGTTGATGATGCCATGAAACAACATTGAACGGGCGCGTATCAGATGGATTCGTAAAGCCAGCTGACACAGCGCTGCCGCAATGAGCACATTTGATGATTGGTGAACGCATCTGAGAATTGATGACGGTAAAGTACTCCGCAATGCGCTTTTAGCTGAATATGTCTGCGAGCGCACAATCCTTGGCAGACAAGCATACAAATCCAATTGGTGTAACGTTGTACATATGAAAGCGCGGAAACAAGGGGAAGATGCGAGTGCGCTGATTGTCCCGTTTCGTAGCAGATGCACAAATTTGGACGAGAGAGCTGTCTTTTATGGCGCGCAACATCTTCCAATATCACAGTCGAGCAGCGCAGCTGCGTAAACACCTCTACGCAGTGCATGTGCATTTGCCAGTGCACCAGTATGCCTGTCTGCCTTTTGCCCAAACAGCATACTTTGGCCAAATAATTCAACCCTGCTCTCTGCTGTTTAGCGCCGGCAAAGTATTTTGAGCATTACATGCAGTAGCTGAAACCGTGTGTGAACGCGCCTCGAGCCCCAGACAACGGGTATGGTACCCGATCAATGTTTGGCAGATTGCAGACGTATGATGTACAACTGCGTCTTTTATCTATCGCCCATACATATACGATTGCTACATAAAGCGCTGCATTTTGCGCGACTAGTGCAATAAAATATCAACTGCTCACCATTCAATCGCCTCCTCTGCTCACCACAATCACACATTTGCAAAGGCTACCAAGCTGACAGCTGGAGTGACAAGTGCTGTTTTCAACGTGCTAGCCACATATACAACAGACTGCCCAATTGCGCTGCGCGCATACAAGTCTGCCTGCACTACGCCTGTTCTCCTTTCAACCTGCGCCATAACAGTTTCGTCAGAATGCGCACCAACACTGTTGCCGCTACCTTTGCTCTAGTAGCTGCAGTGGCTGCAGTGTCTACCGCCCACATGTACATGAGCGTTCCACCGCCCCGTGGGTACGCAGAGATGGAAAAGAGTGGTAGCGGAGATCTATACGACAAAATGATGAGCCCTACACACACAATTTGCCAAAGTAGGCCAAAAGGAAACGTTGTCGCTACCTATGAAGCGGGCAAATCCATTAGCGTCGAGCTTACCGAGCCTGAGGGCGGTGAAATCAATCGCCATAGCGGTGGACATTGCCAGTTTGCCCTGTCCTACGACGACAAGACGTTCGTTGTGCTCAAGGATGTGCTACAAACCTGTATGCTTGGCCCGTTAAAGTACACCATCCCGATTCCTGCAAATGCACCTGCAGCCGATCGCGCCACGTTTGCCTGGACGTGGATCAACGCTGTCGGCGATCGTCAGTATTACATGAACTGCGCAGACGTCAAGATTGTGAACAAGAATGAGGGCAAGGACGGCAACATTACCGGTCCAAAACTTTTGGTGGTTCATCTAGATAACAAAGAAGTGTTTCCTGAATGGAATGGCGAGGGTACCTCCAAAACGTCAAAAAAGATGGATCTGTTCAAGAAACGGCCCATCATCAAGGTGACCGCATCTGGATCCAGCAACGTGGCGGCCTCCATTAGCGCCGATCAAAAAACCCAGGACAGTACTAGCGACGTGGAAGACGATACGACAGATACCGGCGATCTTGAAAACGTCGATGATTTCGGCGATGATGAACCGAGTACCAAAAAGCCAAGCTCGAAAAAGCCAAAGGTTGAAGAGCCAGAAGAGGACGCCGATGACGAGGGCAGCGATCCGAATTCCCAACAATCCGAAGATTCGGCTGAAGAAGAAGATTGAGATAAGATTTTGATGCCCGACTGTGGACAGCTGGGCTAGGTAGCGTCGCGAGAACAACAGTAGCGATCTCTACACTGAGAAATAAATAAATGCGTCGATGCAAAGGAAATTGAGCTTACAATTTATGGTAGTGACCAGCTTTTATCCCTTTACGACCGCATGCCAGCCTTTGAGCAGTAGTGTGGTTTGCCTATAAATTGATATCCGACACCGTCAAGCCAACAGCGGTTAGGAACGCAAAAATGTCAGATTTATTTTGCACGATCGCGTCGCAACATGGAACCAGGCCGCATATAGCGCACATCAGCTTGCCAGGATGTAAAAGCTTGTACCAGGCGGCGTTAGACATGAGTGAAAATAAATGGTGCGACACATAGGGTTGCCATCCACGAGTCGGCTAGCTGGCGACTACAGCTGGCTGCATCGGCTCCTCCGTGCGCTTCGTCAGGCGGCACTGAAGTGCATGCCCACGAGGGCCGACAACAAGACTGAAAACTGGTGTCATATCATTGCCGCGAACAACCTCTACTTCAAAGCGGCGGATCAAGCTGGCCAGTGTGACGCGCAGTTCCATCCACGCCAGCCTACAGCGCTAGACATGTTAGCTAGCAGGTGGTATAGGAGCGCGCAGTGTTTGGCACGTACTCTCGGCCAACACACGCGCGTGTGCCAGTAGAGAACGGGAAAAAGGCGCGCTTCATCTCGTCCAGACGCGCACTATCGGTTGTCAGCCAACGCTCTGGCCGGAATGCGTTCGGCTCATCCCAAATCTTATCCCAGTGGTTGAGGGCATACTGTGGCGCCATCACGATGGTCTGCGCATAATAGCGCCTGTTAGGAAAGCATATGCTAGCCTGGCAAGCTTGGCCAATTACTCACATTTTCAGGCAGGTATTTGCCGCAGAGTTCAGCGCCGCCCTTGGGAACCACGCGATGAATGTCTCCACCGCCGACGGGATAAATGCGCAGCGCTTCGTTGATGACGGCATTGAGATACGGCAGATCACACACCATTGCGTGTCTGATCTCTGTGTTGATATCCGGAACCGCCTCTCGTATCTCCTGAAGCAAGCGCGAATACACATCTGGTGTACCGCTAAGCAGATATATGGTCCTATGTGCAAGGGCCACATTGGTTAGTGAATGCAACGCAAGAAGCGGTTGTATGCTTGGTTGTCGTACCAGGCGCAGGAGATGGCCGTGGTGTCGGTGCCACCGATGCTGAGCAGGCAAAGCAATGCACGCTCCAGTTAGCTGAGAAAACGAATAAAGCCTAACGAGTACGCACAATTGCACTAGAATGTCACCAGCCATATCCATTTCTGTCAGGTTATCCAGCTTTTCTTCTTTGATTGCAGTCAGATACCTGTTGAGCGAGTCGGGTCGTGGATTCTCAATAGCACGCCGAGCACGAATGGCCTTTAGGAAGAACTGCAGCAAAAAAGCATGCTCAGCAAAGCAATCGACAACAACGCATAGCTACACTGCTTTATACCTCGATGCCCTGGCGCTTGCTCTCATGCAGTCTGGGAAACATCCACTTGTTTGCTAGCGGTCCAAACGCATAGGTCTATTTGTGCGCCAGCGATTAGCACCGTGCCCATTTTTGTACGTACTGTACTTTTCCACTTACGTAGATGCATAGCTGTATGGTGTCGTTTATCTGCGCGACAATACGGTTGCCAATGTCGTCATCTTCCATCATGTTAAAGTTGCGGTTGAGCGCAATGTCTCCCATTACATTCTGCAAAGCAGGCCATCAGCACGCATCGCGTTAAAAACAAGTTGATGGATGAATTTGCGTGTGCAACACAAGTATGCCAATCACTTACGAATGTCATGAAAAAGAACAGCTGCATGATGTTGATGGTGTCGCCGGCCTCTGCGTGCCTTTCCAAACGCTTCAGCAGTGGACGCACACCAGCAGACATGATCATATCGTCCATTTCTTTCAGAGCAGAGCGGGTAAACATGGGCAGGGCCAGCTTTCGGCGTGCTTTGGCGGTCGCCGGATTACGCGCTGAAAAAATGTTTGGATGGCCGGTGACGTTGAAAATTTCGTAGACTGGCCCCTTGACAAACTTTTGCGACGAAAGTATGGCGTGTGCAGCATCAACATCTCGCACGCTAACAATACCAGGTGCTGTTCAGACTAGATTAGTGTAGTATATTGCAGCACATTACGCCAGATACTCACCAACGCGGACCATTGGCCCGTACTTTTCATGCAGTTGTTGCATCCATTGCAGCTGCGTACCCCTTGCTACTTGCGTTGTGTAAATGGTCTCGCTGAGCATGCAGTACCATGGCCCAGGTATCTTGCGCAGCGGCGACACAACTGTGTTGATGATGATACGGTAGATTGTATACGCAACAAGCAGAATGGGCACAATTTCCCAGCTGAGCAGCAGCTTGAGTAGCATGTTGGACAAGCAGGCGACAGAAAAGACAAACAGAAAGCAGGCGGATTGGGTGGTGAGCAGGACAGCTGGCGATAGATGATGGCAAGTACAGTGCGTATGCGGCTTTGAATAGACAAAGATGGTGTTTTTTGCACAGCTTGTATCGCACATTGTCCAATATATATATATATACGATCAGCTGCCCGTGCGGCCTTGGTCTACGTAAAGCGTTCGCCATCAAAGGTGCTTTCTCCGCGTTAACCAATAAAAGTCACGTTTTCATAGCACCACAGGCAAAGCCTGACTAGATCGTAGCCGGTGGCGCCACGTTTGACGGCCCAATCGCTCTCTTGCTTTGACGTGTCCAAACCCACGCAAGGTACACACAAACACGTGCGTACTACGAAAGCCTGCACCAGACTGCCGATACAACACGGTCTTGGTGCTAACCTTGGTTCCACCCGATGCAAAGGCGCACCAATGGCTAAAAGTGCAAGAGACGTGGTGCAAAGCTGGATACCCAATGGTACGGCCGACCGTGTTGCAGCGGTCACTGGAGCCGAATCGTTGGCCTGACAAACTCTTGGAAGAAAACTATCAACAGCCAGCAAGATCGAGGATAAAACAAACAGCAGTGGTGAGTACATGCGGATCAACACTTGCCCGTACGGACTAGCAGGCATGAGAGAAACGAGACAAGTAGCGGCACTTGTTTGCTTTCGCAGAAACCGGCGATGGTCTGTTGCCCCATTTTACCGCAAGCGTTACACTGATGGTACAGATGCTACGTCATGGGACGCGTAAGCGCTGAAAGTGCGAGTACCCGAAAGGGTTGCAAACAGTAGTGTTGGTGTCAAAGCGCGCGGCCATTATTTGGAGGAGGAAATGGCCATGGTCGAAAAAAAATCTCACCGCATGCTATGCCTAGAAGCGCATTTGCATCAAGCGACTCTCATATCAACGCCGCCGACTGTTTGCTGTCCCATTAGTCAGACATGCTCAAGTAATGGTGATACACGCACTTGCAATCGCGGCGTTGCTATGACCAATTATATTAAATACAGGCGTTTGTAGGGATGCGCTACCCATTGTCTCGCCTTCCCAGTATGCGAGACATCCCAATACCTCGCCGTTCTGTTGACGCTTCCGTTTGCTCTCTCTCTCGTGCGGCCATTTCACGCCGCATGGCCACCAGCGATGCTCGCCGTGCTCGTCGCGCCGCGCGCTCTTCCGGATCCTCGCCATAGATGGCGATCGACATGATCCGTGCCACTGCCGTCGACCACTGTTGGCGACCCTGTGTGTCGGTCGATTCTGCCCTGCCGTCACCAGCTTCCGCGTCACCCGACGTTTCAGGTGGCTCTGGGACAAGCGGCGCAAAATCAGCCTTGCACAGGGGACACTCGGCCGCCTTTTCGGTCAACCAAGGGTCGATGCATACGGCGTGGAACTGATGTTGGCACGGCAGTTGACGTAGCTGGTCGCCATCTTCAAAGTCATCCAGGCAGACGGCACACGTTGGCACATCAACGGCCGATGCAGCCAGTGAGCGCAGCGATGCAAGCGAGCGGCGGTTCTGTACACTGCCATCCTTTGCGTCCTGCGCGTTGGCCTCAATGTCACCGCTTTGCACCGAGTGGCGCTGCTCTGATGTGCCTTCGCCATTGTCTACAGAAGGTCGCGGTTCATATGCATCGGTGCTGCCGTTGACCGAGGCACACTCCTGCGCGGGCAACCTTTCACTCTCATCCTCGCTCTCAGCGTAGGCCGGCTGTTTGCCAGCGGCCGTTTCTGTGCGAGAAATGGTAGACAACGATCGCTCGTGCATCTGAGGCGGATGCGAATGGACTGTATCATCGCCGTGGTCGGCTTGATCAGGACTTGTGGTATGGCAGGTGCTGACATTGCTGCCATCGGACGTGCTAATCACGCTCGGCGCATTGCCACGCCGGTTCTCGGCTGCTTCAGCCTGAGCGTGTAACCGCTCAACTGCCTCTCGCATGGATTCGCGTGCAGCCGGTGCCTTGTGCGGTGACCGCGCACTATGGTAGGTCACCACCGGAAATGTGTTTAGCGTTTCCACGTCCAGCATGGTCTTGCCGCGAGGACGCATTTGGTTGGGCGAATTGCCAGCTCGCCGCCGCTGCCTATTTCGGCGAGCACGATACAAATGGCAATGCATGATAACTAATGACATGGCACACTGTATCAGCGCTGTGCCCCTCGCCGGCAAGATGTGCGACACTTACCCGAAGTGATGAAGGAGAGCACCAGCAAGACGACCACCGCTATCAGCGTAAATTCCCTGTAAACAGCAGTTGATCAGCATGTGCTGGTCTACAGCACGCTCTCCGCCGGTGCCTACCATACGCCTGGAAAGCTCCGGTCCGACGGATAAAGAATCACGCGCACGTGCCAGTCCCAGGTATCGTCCGAACGTGTTGCCTCACGGCGTTTTGCTTCTGTCTTTCTCACTGCGTCCAGCAGCTGTGTGCCGATATCCATGGTCACCACATAGACTGAAATGGTGACGCTGCTGTTGGATACCGTAAAGCTGACGGATTCCGTGGCAGACTGAAATACAATCATACCCACCATCGTTCCAGCGGCCTGGGAGAGCGCTTGTCCCGCTTCCTGCAGGCTACAGCTGGCCGCTAGTGAAGCATTGTACTGAATCAGCGCCACACGCGGCAGCTCGGTAGGACGCAGCGTATCGTTGGTGTCGGGTTTTGTGCACGGATCAGTCATCTCCAGCAGGATGCCATTGCGCCCGCCTTTGGCAGGCGGCGGTGTACCATCGACAATGTAGACGCCCTGCGGAAAATCAACGGCCAAAGTCGCCGAGTCAATCTTTGCCGACGCTGTGCCACGTTGGAGATAGATGTAGTCCTGGCGAAAGGATGGATTATCCTTGCTGTCGGCCCGACAGCCGTGCTCGTACGGCGTCAACAGCAATAAAAACAACAGCAGCAGCGGCAGCAACGAGCGTCTTGCAGCCGCCTGCACGCCATGATATACATGCATTGCTGACCAGCGTATTGTTTGCGTGGATGGAAAACTACAGGACGCCGCGCGCGCCGCGCTGGCCCGCGGTGTCGGTGGCAAGACAAAGAGAAAAACGGTGCACGGGCGCAGGATGACACGCCACAGCGCGCAATCAGTAAACAAGCAAGACTCGACGCAATTGGCGATGCGCGTATGCAATGACGATGCAGACAGAGGGAAAAGGAGGCGGGGGATGCAGCGTGCGTAGACTAAACTGAATGGCAACACGGAGAAGAGGGGTTGAAAAGAGAGAAGGAGAGAGAGAGAGAGAGAGAGCGTATGGACGAGGCCTGCACCACAAGTGGATTAGTAGTGTGTGTACACAAGTTGGCCAGTATTGGCTGTAACACACGAGCTGTGCACAGCGGCAGCAATAGCACCAGGTTGGCACGGACAATCGGCGTAGGGTGGATACTGGCGGTAGAATGGCGACCTAGCTGCAGTAATGCCCACAGTAACACGCAAGCGAACTGGCGGCGCCAAGAGAGGCCAGGGAACGGATGGGCGATCGGACGGTAAATGTTGGGCCTCCGAAGATAGTGCACTCGGTCACACAGACACACACGTTCTCAGCATAATTGGGACTATGCGCGTGCGGTGCCTGCGCATGAGGATACACCGGACAGCGCACCGCCGCCATCCGGTCGAGCATGGCAAACTCATCCGACGTAGCACCGTGCGCGAATAGCGCAGGCACGGCAATGGCTACGCGTCTGCAATGCAAGGCGTCGGTGCTTGCTTGCCTGCCGGTCTACCTGCCTGCCTGTCCATTCGCCTGCTCTACACTCCCAGCCTCTCCGCAATCATCAAAAAACGCTAGAGATGGATGTTTATAGCTAGCTGCATGTAATATGCACGATTTTGATACACACAACCCAAATGGTAGGCTGTCTACAGACGCTTAGCGCACCATGCGCAGTCGCTGCAGCGGGCGACGACGCATGGCCCAGCGGCGCGCTGGCCCCAACACAACAAACCGCTCAAATGCAATACCACACGCCATGTTGATCATGGCATAGCCCCAGATGAGCCAGCGGTAGTGCTCGGGCATGACATTATGACCAAGCGGACTGTTGTACCGCTCGATCGTCCAGCTAGGCTGTGGATAGCCCAGATCTACCAGGACATCCGGATCACCGCAATTGATACGGAACAGGCAGCCAACCGGGTTGGGTGGCGCAATCACAATGTACGAGAGCAGCGCTAGAATGGCACACCATGCGCCAACAAACAGATAGTTGCGCCACCATGCGCGACGGAAATGATGGCCAAAGTTGTACGCGGCGGCGGCAGTCAGGAACTGGAATAGCGTGATGCAGGCAATCATCTCTGCCTCGTAATTGTCGCCCATCAGCCACCATTTGGTATTGTCGATGGCGGCACCGTCAAACTCGTTGCAGCGGAACCACGGCTGGCGAAACAGCAGGGCAAAAGCGCCGACCAGAAAGCAAAAGTTCATCAGAATCTGCCCAAATGCTGAAATAAGCGTCTGCGGTCCAAAGAGACGGGCGGTCGGGCGCACGGGCGCTAGTCGACGTGCTGGCAGCGCTTGAGTAAGCACAAACGACAGACCGACGGTGATGAAGCTGTCGATAAAGATAAACACCCATTCGGACATGACAACGCTAAAGTAGTACTGCCAGATACCGCGAAACGACATTACTTGGCCATAGGTGATCATAAACTTGTAGCCGGTAAACGAGGTGGCAAGCGCAGCACGGCCCTGGCGCAACAGCTCAACGCAGCTGAAGATGGAACGCACGCTGGTGCTGAACGGGGAGACGATCGACGCTTCGGCATCGCTAAGTGCAATACCACAGTGTGCGACACGCAACGCACCACAGTCATTGCCGCCATCGCCACACATGCCGGTGATGGCACGCTCCATGAAGAGCTGTACACACTGCACTTTGCCATCAGGCGTCATTCGGGCAAAGATACGCGTATGCAACAGCAGCGGTCGCATTTGGCCAGTCTGCAGTAGCGCGTTGAACGCCCGTCCAGTCACTGCCAGCTCTACCGGTGCGCCTGTAATGCTCGCTGCCAGCGCTGCTTCCACACTGTCGACGCTCGCGTCGGTGTCTACATCACGCCAGTACACCTGGCCGGAATGTGTGCCGGGCACAACATCGCCCAGCAGTACGCGGGCATCCTTGGGTACCATGCCGCACTGACGCCCGATAAATACACCTGTGAGCGCATTATCGCCGGTAATCATGACGGTGCGCGTGTCGCCCTCTTTGAGTTCGTGAATGGCATCGGTAGTGTCCGGCTTGAGCTGATTCTTGAACAGCAGCAGACCGATAAATGTGCAATCACACTCCAAATCGTCGCGTGTCAGCTCGGCAATAGTATCGAGCGATACAGCGCCCAGATCACGGTGGGCCAGCGCTAGTACGTAGCAGCCTTCAGCGGCATAGGCCGCAGACACGCGGTCATAGTTGGCCGGCAGTGATGTGGGCGTTGATGCTTCCTTGATACGCTCAAACGATCCCTTGACAAATACGTGCAGATGACCATCGGTCGGATCCAGCACAATCACCGACATGGACGCACGAGCGTGTACAAACTCGAAGCGCTTGACGACATGCGCTTGCTGCAGCAGTAGAGTGTCAGCGTTGGACGCGTTCTTGGGTGGCCGTAGCGTGTCGAGATATTCGGGACGCTCTCCTTCATGCAGCGACCAGCGACTGGCGCGAAACTGCTCTGCATCGACCGGATTACCAATCACCCGGCCGTTCACCACCGACACCGAGTGGCATGCAGCCATGCCAATCTGCGCCAGCCGCGGCAGTGCGTCCATCTCCACCTCGTGCCGACCAAACGACACCGGGCCGCCATCGCCAGCGCACTCGATCGTGTGTACGCCGTAATAGTCCAGGCCTTCCTTGGTGAGCGTGCCCGTCTTGTCAAAGCAAAAGACGCGCACTTTGCCAGCAATCATGACGCGAGGAAGGTCCACACAGAATATCTGCTTCTTGCGTAGACGACTGGCGGCCACCGACTGACCGACGACCAAGGCAGCAGGCAGCAGGGGGCTCATGATGTAGGAGATGGCAAACATGGCGTAGAACCAACTGCCAACGTTACCACGACCCATCAGCCAGATCGCCAGGCCAAAGCAGACGATGCCCCAGGCGAGAAGAACGCAGATGACGCCGCGCAGCTGCTCGTTGAAGATGAACGACACCGTGGCTGGAAACAGGATCTTACGCACCAGCTTGCCCTTGTCGGTAGCCGTGTTGGTCGCGATGACCAGCGCGGTCACGCTGGAGGCACCGCCCGTTGGCACGGCCTGCAACACCGTCGTGCCGGCAAACAGGGTGGCAGATCGGGATGCTGCCTGTGGCTGAAAGACCGTATCTTCATCCCTGATGGCAAACTTGCGCACGGGCATCGACTCGCCGGTAAGCGAACTCTCGTCGACGACCACCTCACCGCTAAGAATGACGGCATCACAGGGTAGCGGCTGGCCGTCATGCAGTTGGATCACATCGCCCGGAACAAGTGCTTCGGTGGAGACATCCTCGTGCCACGTGCCATCGCGCCGCAGGCTGCAGACGGCCCGGTACTCGGCCAGCTGCTTGACCTTCTTCTCCGCACGCAGCCGAATGACCACCTTGACCAGGGCCGACAGCAGAATGACCACCGTCTGCACCGCGGCTATCTTGGCGTAGGCAAAGTAGTACCAAAGCCACAGACACATGACCTGGTAGATGTAGAAGAACGAGCGAAACTCTTGCATCATGGCCACCGGGAACGACGGCACCTTCACGGAAATGAAATTGGGACCAAGCAGCTCGCGTAGATACGCTGCCGTCTTGCTGGTCAGACCGTCGGCATGGGTACGCAGTTCGCGGTGCGTCTGTCCGAGATCATGCGTAAACGGCGTAAAGCGCCCCGTTGCTTCGTCGTGCACATAGCGTGTGCACTGAAATTCAAAGTAATGGCGTCCTGTGGCGGTGACACCAATTGGCACCGTCTGGACAATCACGTCGACGCTGTAGACGCAAAATAGAGCACTTTAGCTAAGCGTCCATCGCCATGCCATTGTTTGCTTGACCGGCACTTACCCAAACAGCCTGCGAATCTGGTTCTCGGCATGGCGCAGTCGCTTGACCCAGGCGCCCGTCTGCTCGTCCATCATGACCGTCGTGCTCTGCTGCTTTTCCACCTGCACGGCCTGTGCTTGGGCCAGCGGTACACGTAGGCGAAAGTAGTTGCGCATCCGTGGATGAGCCACATTAATGGCCACCAGCCAGGCTGCCGCAAAGTGCCAGACAACCACGAAAAAGATGGAACTTTGTTCGGAGGTAAGGAGCAGGCCAAATGCCGCACCCGTGACTTCGCCATAGTAGTCGGCTACAAGCAAGGCTAAAAGCACCCCCCAGAGTACGGTAGTGATGTACACCGAAACAAGTCCCGTGTAGCCCAGCCAGCTGTTGCAATAGCCGGAAAAGTGACAATCAGACAAAGTGCTGCCGAGGGTGTCCGACAGCGAAGAAGTAGGCATAGACGAGCCCATGCTGCCGCGAACACGCTTGTCGAGATCAGCCTGCCGGGTCAGCAGCGACGGCTGTTTCTTCTCCTGCATAGCCATGGTCGGTGCAATAGCCGCCTCCTGAGCTGTGACGCGAGCCTCGCGGGCCTTTTTGAACACATGCCAGATGCCCAGTAGCGCCAGCTGTGTGCCAAAGTACACGTACAGCGCAATAAACGCCGCCTCTGTGTACGTAAACGCCGGTGGCTCACGAACTGGACAGGCCAGCCATGCTTGTGCGGGCATCTCTGCCGTCAGCGGTTCTCCGGTCGCGTTGCCGATACGGTTCAAGCCCAGGTCAAGGTCGGCGGCACACGCTTGCTGCGTTTGTGCGGCACGCCGCTGTGGATCCAAAAGCGGCAGATTTACCATCTGGCCCGCCATGCATGGCTGATACTGCATGCTCAGCTCTGTCGCTGACTGGCTGCAGGCGCAAATGTTGACCACGCCGCGACATGTTTGATGGCATTGTCCGTCGCCGCAGAATACGCGACCGTCCGAGCACGCTGGGCGAACATGAGCCGGACAGTCGGTGGCTGGATTGCGCACACAAAGCAGCGGGCAGGCCTGATTACGTGCGGGCCGCCTGGGACAGGTGTTGCCATTCACGTCTACGGAATTCACTGCACAAGCACCATGGTAAGTTGGTCATGTTGGAGCTAGCGTCGCTACCGCCACCAGTACCGCCGCAGCTTATCGTCTCACCCTTATTAAACACGGGAATAGCGGTTGCCAGGGGCGCAAGCAGCGCGCAAAGGAAAAGGTACCCCACTAGCCGACGCCAGTGGCTGCGCGTAGGTGGTCGTACACGAGCATGCATGCTGGGCAATGCTAGCACGGAATCGCCCTGGCAATGCCGGTAGAGAACAAGAAGAAAAACAGTGGGTATAGCGCACGGCCGGAGCGGCTAGCGGCGTGTGATGGGAAGGATGGGCGCGTTATTTGATATGCCGAATGATTGCCCGCCTAGTGCGTCATAGAAGGCGGCAACGCTTCGCAAGCAGATGGAATATGTATCGTTGGTGGTGGTAGCGATGGTGAGCGCAAGGATGGCCAATAATGAAGTGGCCATCCTGCTGGCTGGCATGGCCACTGGGCGTCTTATAGGCATGCTGCGCGACTTCATAACCAGAGCACGATCCCACGAGCGCATTTCCGTTTCCGCCGCGTCACAAGCGAGCGCGTGCGCAATGCCCACAGACGCTTGTGCGGTGCGGTGATTGATACGGCAGCTGCTTCCCATTTAGGCCGACCTTCGCTCGCGGAGGAGACAGGGCGTGCGCGACTCCTACATGAGAATGGATAAACGCCGACACGGTGCCCCAGACTGCCTATTCAAACAGCTATTCTACGCGTCCGCGTCACCGATCATACTAGCTTTGGCATCTCATCATTGCATCGTCATGGTCGGTCGCAGAATACGCGTGATTTAGGCGTGCTAGAGCGCATGAGCGTGTACCACCGCGATCCGGTGGCACAGTGCACGCGTACGCATATGAACATCACAGGCGTCCTGCCCAACTAGGCATCGATTGGCGTGTATTTGCCCGCAAATGATGGCAACAGCCGACCGGCTACTTGACGATAAAGTTGACTAGCGAACCACCGCGCACGACAATCACGCGCCGGACCTGCTGTCCGGTACTACCTCCAATCTCCGCGGGCGTGGGCAGATAGCGACCGCTTTCGGGACAGGCGCGAGCAAGACGTTCAACCAGTGCCGCGTCACCCAGCGCGCTGCTCGGCAACTCAAAGCGCCAGCGCAGCTTGCCGTTCACCTAAGCGTAAAAGGTATCAGAGCCGTGTGTGTAGTGCGGCGGTACTACACTGAGGCTCGCCCACCTGAACGACACATGTGGTCTTTTCGGCAACGAGTGCGCGGGTATCCACCGTGGGCCAGCCGGCGCTAAAGATACTTGCCAGCGCTGGTTCGTGGGCTGGCTTGCCCTGCGATGCGCACAGCTGCTCCCACATTTCCTCGCTAAAGGCCGGTGCAAACGGCGCCATCATGCGTGTCAGCCGCTCAATCACATATCGCTGTACGGGCGCGCCAACGGCATGTGTCGTCTCGTGGGAGAGCATGGCCAGCGTGGCAGCATTGGTCAGCTTGATGAGCGCAGAGATGGCCGTGTTGAAGGCAAAAGAGCTTTCAAATGTTTCCGTAATCTGGTGGTGTGGGGTCAGTCACCACAATTGCCAAGAAACGGCACGCGCTAGCTCACCTCATGGACAGTCTTGTGCGTCTCGTGGTAGAGCGCGCGCTCAGCCGTGGTCATGGTGGCCATGTCTAGCACCGGGTTGCTGGC
The DNA here is from genome assembly GCA_003614735.1 of Thamnocephalis sphaerospora. NCBI lineage: Eukaryota > Fungi > Zoopagomycota > Zoopagomycetes > Zoopagales > Sigmoideomycetaceae > Thamnocephalis > Thamnocephalis sphaerospora. The sequence continues at coordinate 18,298 of KZ992541.1, read as the reverse complement.
ACCGGATGTGCTGAGAGCGTGTGCACTGACATGCTGTACAAGACGCATTACCCTGGCCAGCCAGCGCTGCATGCCAATGATGCTCTGGTCGTCCCACTCCATCACCTCGGAAGGCGGTGCCTTGTAGAGCGTGTGCAGCCGTGTACAGTCGGCGCCATACTCGCCAATAATGCTCTACAATAATGTCATGCATGAGCGTGCCTTTGCCACCTGCGACGCAGCTGTACAGCACCTTACCAGCGGGTCCACGCCGTTATGCTTTGATTTGGACATCTTCTCGTAGGACACGCTGGCCTCTTTGCCGCTTGCCTTGACTCGCGGGCATGTCGGGTCTGTTTGCGTCGCGGTGAGTGGTTGTACGGTCACCAGTACGGGTTTAACGTCCACATGCACGCACGAACCTACCGGTGAAATCCACTTCGTCCGGTTTGAGGAATCGCCCAGTGTCTGGACACTTGAAGGTTTTCCCGTGTACCATACCCTATCGTGACCCAGTGACGGTTAGACAGGCGGTAGGCGCGTATATGGTGCGAGCGAGTAGATACCTGGGTAAGCAGCCGCTTAAAGGGCTCACCACGCAGGGCATCAACACGTGCGCCGAAAACGTCGCCTTGTCGCCACAGAAACTTGGCAATAAAGCGTGAGTAGAGCAGGTGGAGAATAGCATGCTCTACACCGCCAATGTACAGGTCGACTGGCATCATGCGGCTGGTCGTGGCTGGGTCAAACGGACTAGGCGCATGTGCATGCGTGTGAGTAGTGGCGATACGTTTCTTCACCTTGGCCATCATGCTGCCTACCGTGCGTCATTCTTGGCATCTGGATAGCGTAAATAGTACCATGACGAGTCGACAAATGTATCCATGGTATCCGCATCACGCATGGCCGGGCCATGGCAGCTGCGCCACGGAAGACGGCGTCAGTCCACTGTGCTGCCCACATGCTTCCACCTGCACACCCTTACCTTGGGCACGTGGTCTCACGCCACTTTTCATTGTTGGCAAGCGGCGAGCCGCCGGCGGTAAAGTCGACGTTTTCCGGAAGTCGCACAGGTAGTTCGTGTTCTGGCACCGGCACCGTCTGCACGCAGTCACGTAAGCCGGACGGTGTAATACAGCAGGACCAGCTACACTTACCTTGCAGGTTGGGCAGTGAACCATTGGAATAGGCGCCCCCCAGTAGCGCTGTCGCGAGATAAGCCAGTCACGAAGGCGATACTACATGGTGCAGTCAGCCATCGGCAAACTGCGGTAGTGTGGCATGCTCATGACGCCTTACTTGAGTCTTCCAGCGGCCAAACGCCTCCTTTTCCGCTCTGGCTACAATTGCCGTCGCTGCAAATGCACTATCCATGCCAGCGTACTCGCCACACGCCTCGGTTAGAACGCCCTTGCCGGTGAACAAGTCATCATTGGTCGCGACAGTGTCCTTTTCTGCTGGCCAAACTGTCAGCTGCCATCGCCAGCAGCGTGATGACCGGACCGTACTCACCTGCATGTCGCACGACTACCCTTGCCTCGGACATGTCCCGAATAAGACCGTTGGCAAGCGCAAACTGAGCATCGCGTGTATCGTGCGCTGGCACACCCATGACCGCGCCTGTGCCGTACTCGGTCAGCACGTAGCGAGCTACATAGACGGGCAGGCGCTCGCCCGTGACCGGGTGATTGACATAGAGGCCCGTCGGCATACCTAGCATGCGCGTAGCACTGTGTTACCAGGTGGAGCATTTGACAAATGAGGCATCTGCTGCAATCAAACACGGCCCACCACGTACCCTCCTTGCTAGCCGCGGCATTGTGCTGCGTTGATTGCGGTGCTGATGCAAAGGCAAGCACTTGTTGCGCCGTCTCCTTTGGCAGATATCTGCCAGTTATCGTCAGATAGATGTAGCATCATCACACGCTGCCCTGAATTTTCGTACTTTGCATCAATCAGTGGATGTTCCGGTGCTACGGCAAGATATTGGACACCAATCAGCGTATCTGGTCGACTGGTAAACACACGCATCGGCTCCGCAAACTGGCATGGACCATCGCATTAGCAATGTACACGCCTTGGCTCACCCGCTGCTACACACCTCTGTCGTGCCCGTGCAGAACCTAAAGTCAATTTCGGCGCCTTGCGATTTACCGATCCAGTTTGATTGCATCTGTTTTACATGCTCGGGCCAGCCCTCAAGCAAGCTGATATCGGAAAGCAGCTCCTGAAAAGCGGGTATGCGTGCTCATTAGCAGGTGGCATAATCTAGTCACCGTGTGATTGCAAACATACATCGGCATAGTCGGTAATGCGAACAAACCACTGGCTCAGCTTGCGCCGCTCCACGATGGCACCAGACCGCCACGATCGACCCTCGTTGTCCACCTGCTCGTTGGCAAGCACGGTATGATCCACCGGATCCCAGTTCACCACGGCTTCTTTACGATACACCATACCAGCCTTGTACAGCTGCAGAAAGAGATGCTGCGTCCAGCGATAATAGTCGGGTCGGCTCGTCGTCACTTCCTGTTGCGTAGCGGCGACATTAACCAGCGTACAACATGGTCTCCACCACTATAGATGCGCCCTAGACGGACGGCCCCTACCTTGTCCCAGTCAAAATCGGCCAGCATACCGTCCAGCTGGCGACGCATTTCGACAATGTTGGACTCGGTCCAGGTCTCTGGAGCTACACCGCGCTCGATAGCCGCGTTTTCGGCCGGCAGTCCAAACGCATCCCAGCCCATCGGATGCAACACCTGCCGCGTATGCAGTTAATCGAGTGCTTGTATGCGCATCCAAACGACAGACGCTCACATCGTAGCCGCGCATACGCTGATAACGCGTAAAGGTATCGCTGATCGCATACACGCGTACATGACCCATGTGCAGCTTGCCAGAGGGATATGGAAACATGACCAGCGCATAGTACGGGTCCTTGCTGTCTTTTGCTGGAGAAACCGCCGCCTGCTGCTTCAGCTCCTGCCAGCGCTGCCGCCACTTGCTTTCGGCGGTGCGAAAATCAAATGTACGCGCAGCACCAGCACTTTCCGCGCTAGTCCCCACAGTTGTCGTCGCGGTGGCCAGTGTGCGGCCACATAGCGCCAGCGGACCAAGACGCAGCCCAGCGTACCGAGGCACAAACGGGCGTACGGCCGACGGCAGCCGACACGCCAAGCGGGATTGCAGCATGTCGTCACGGCAGCTGAAAAGAGAATCGGAATCACGCTGCGCGCATTGTATGCCGCTCCGAAGCCGCCGACGGAAAACATGCACATCACGTGACAATCAGCGACATTTAATCAAGTTTTGACGTGTTGAAATATTCGCCGCTAAGCATTACTGCGGCATGGACCCATCGCGTGGCGTGTACGGGATGCCGCGACGGTCCAGCTCGTCCAGCACATCATCGGGCGGCATGCCAGTGACGCGGATCGCATACATGCCAGGTGTAAAGCGCTCTGCAAAACGGACCATCGCAGTCAGTAGGCGCCCGGTATATCGCCGTGACCGTTGCCGTACACTGTCCTCACCTATCCGCTGCCACTGTGAGGCCCAGCTGCGTTCCGGCTGTACCATGGCCAATACGCTGTGAATCTTGGTCAGCACACGTGCAAAAGCAAGCGCCCTGCCAGCCACAGACACGTTTGGCGCCTGTCGCCATGCCCTGGCACGTTTCCTGCCTACGCCGCCACACCAGGACGCCTACCCTTCAAAGTTGGTGGTGGTGCATTCCTGAACACGATCCAGCGACCCGCGCATCCGCATAAGTTCCTCACAGTTGTCGCAGCCGTCCATGCGGAATTGATGCAGTTGCTGCACCGCCCGTCGGCATCAGCGCGCCATCGTCCAGATCGCGTGTCGCATGAGCCAGCATACCTTGAGCAGAGAGCACAGCAGGCAGGCACGCAGCTGCCGCCGACTGGACGGGAGAATACTGTTGTTGGCCATGGTGTTTACGGTAGTGGAGAAGCAAGGACGATGAAGGCGCAGAGTGTTGTGGATCGAGTCCAAACACACACGCGTGCGCTGGCCAAATCGACTTGGATCGGTCACATTCACTTGACAGCGGTCACAGGCGCAAGGTCACGCCACCTGCAGCATGCCTTCTTCTCCCTAGCCTTGCAACGCAAGCTAACAAGCTGCCGTCCGCTGGGCCTCCATCTTTTCTAACGCCACTGGCGCTGTAGGCTCTTAGTAGCAGAAATGACACCAACGCCAACGATTGGCGAGGGCATACATCCACCTGAAGCGGAGCCAACTGAGCATGCAAGTCAGTTTCCGCCCGAACAATGGCTCCAACACCGTGTGCGCAAAGCGTTACCTGCTGATGCGCAGACCCAGCAGATGCGTGCGTACGCAGAGGGACTATCTACCCTGCAGCTTGCCTCGTGCGGTAAGGCGCCACTGCCTGTGCCAAAGCCATCTCTCTGGTCGGTCTGGCTGCCATGGTCCCTCGACCGTCTGCTCCAGCAGATGGGCCTCATGACGCATGCCAATAATGTATCACTCACACCTACTGAAAGCGATGCTACCACCCACGCTGGAGCTGCGCTAACCTGTGCCCCTGACCAAGAAGATGACGACTTGATGGTGGTAGCGTATACGCCAACGACCGATTCGGACCTGGCCACCGTAGCATGGGCCTGGCCATGGCCACGCAAGAATGTTCAGCGACCTTCTACGCCCCCAAAAGGTTGGCAACTTGTGGCAGAGGATGCCATAGTAGCGGCGCAACAATGGGCACGCTATGCCGCTGCCGCCTACTGTCTTTCTGACGATGCGCTCATGCACTGGAGCTGCCAGCCCCACTGCGGCAATCTTCCCTCCGACACGCATGTGCAAAAGGTATTTTCCTCTCCCATGACAGGTGCACGTGGCTATGTTGCGGTGCGTGAACCTAGTCCTTTGCAGCTGCAGCAGCAGCAGCATGAAATACCAAACCGTCAGGTGATTCTCGCCTTTCGCGGTACGCTTGAGCTACGTGGATTGGCCCATGATTTGTACTTTGCCAAGGCAGACCAGGAAATTCCCAGCGAGTACAAGCATCTATTTGGCGAGCTCTCAGCCGCTGAGATTGTCGAAACACTTGCGGAACGGCCGCGTGTTCACTCTGGCTTTTACCAGACGACCATGTCGGTCATGGACACGGTTCTCATTGAGCTGGACAAATTGCTTGGGTCCCACCAAGCCGATATCACCACGGCTCAGCAGCAGCAGCAGCAGCAGCAGCAGCAACTCGTCATTGTCGGTCACAGTCTTGGCGGTGCAGTGGCCATTCTCACCGCACTGCAGATTCTGCATCGTCGCCCACCCTGGCTCTCCAATGTCCGCGTATGCCTTTACACGTTTGGCGAGCCACGCGTTGGCAACGCGGCATTTACGCGCCTGGTGCATCTAGCGCTGGCCGACGCTTCCTTCTCGGTAACGCGAGTGACCAATGCCGGTGACCCGGTGCCGAGCTTGCCGCCCAACCTGGTGCAGTTTCAGCATCATGGCCATCGCTGGCTTATACGTAGAGACGGGTCTACCTGCTGCATGGCGCATCTGCCTGACCGCTGCGCTGAGAATGCAGACGCAGAAGAAGGTCCCGACATGGGCAGCTGGTCGCCATTGTCAGACCCAGTGGCGCATCTGCGTGCATGGGGCGTTCTCTTTGGTCCATGGTGTGCCGGTGTTCCGTCCATCTAGGGAGGAAGAGGAGGAGGAGGAGGAGCGCCAGCCTGCCACATTCAATAGCACTGATATTACGCAAGCGAGCGACATGTATGTCGATAGGTGTAATAGTGTTTTATACGTCAGCAGGTTAGTGCCGGAGGTTCATAAGGTAGGGCGAGGCGAAGCAAAATGAGAATGCGCCAAAAACAAAAAAGGCGCTATGGTGCAGCGCTCTAGCTGATGGTTACATATGTCGTGTGCGCATGCGATGGTGCGCTAGTACTGTCGTGCCGGTAACATTACTCGGTGCCAGGCGCCGTTTCGGCAACATCGTCCAGCGGTGTGAGCGTAGCGCGATAGGCGGAGGACGCAGAGATGCGGTGCTGCCAGTTGCTAGCCAGCGAAGTGGACGATCCCGAAGGTGTCACTGTCGCAGACTCGGCGCCAGCAGTGCCGACCACCTCTACATCGCTGCCACGTGCGCCAGGTGCAGCCGCGCCAATGCCTCCTACAGCGGCCAGGCTGATCTTGCGCTCACCTACCGGTGCATATAGCGGCCGGTCTTCACCACTTTCTGTGACCGGCGCTGTATTGCAGGTATCCGCCCGAGTCTGCTCATTGTGGACGGCGGTGGCACTGGCCGTTGCCGACGGCGTATCGTATACGTCGCAGCCTGTCGCCTGCATAAACTGCGTCACAAGTGCGCGGCGTTCTGCTGCTGCCGCGGCTCCATTCTCTGCACCGTCATCATTAGTGTCGAACGATGCCAGCGTGCGTTCCGAATGCTGCGTGTAGCTGCGTTCCCGCATTGCTAGCGACGATGGTGTGTCTGGATCATCCGGCACGGCGCTGCGACTCGTTGTAACGCCAAAGTCCGGTGACCAGCCTACAGCCGTATGGTTGAGCGGGCTGAAGCTTCTGGAGGCAGGCATGGGTGCACGCAGCCTTACGCTACTGTCGGAAGCCTGCTTCTGGCGACGCAGATCGTGCAGACTCTGGTGAGGACGATACGGCACAGCCTCTACGATGCCGCTTTCCTCGCGCGACAAACGTCCACGGAATCGCCGAGCAGGTTCCCGAAGACTGGCCGACTGAAATGACGCTGTCGCACCGTCATAGCCAGACTCGCGCAGACATACCGTCGAGCTATGGGCACTACCGCTCGTCAGGCCGCCCGCGCTAGATCGAGAAAACATCGAATGCTGTGCGGAGACGGATAGCGCAGCCGCAGGAGCCGGCAGCAGTGGATGATGCTGCCCTGGCGATGCAGTACGCGACGGTAGCATCAACGGAGACGGCGATCGGTCACGCGAGACAGATGCTGTCGCGCGAGCATAGCGCATTGCGTACGACAGCGGTGATGGATGTCGTGAAATGGTGTAGGCGTGACTGCGTGGCATCGGCACCACCGAAGAAATGGCTTCTGGTAGAGAACTGGACTCGTAAGGACGCGAGTGCGATCCGGTGCTCGAATACGTGTAGACGCTGACCGCGTCAAGATCGTCCATTTGGCTTGTCCACTGCTTTGGACTTGCCTCGGGAGTGTTCTGGCCTAGCGAATCAAATGGCTTGGATGGCGGAGACGAGCTGAAAGACTGCATCCGTACTTGCGAGCTCGAGACATTGGCATCGAGCGTGTCGGCATCCTGATTGTGCGGGGCAACAGCGGCATAGTCATCCGTCGTCCGAGTCTTGTCCGCCTGCAACGTATACCAGGACCGCCGACGGAGATGGCCGTTATGCACATCGGCCGCGTACTTTTCCGCATCAATGTCCTTGACCACCAATCCAGCAACCACCGTTGGCATTTCCTCCCGAGACAGCGATCCCTGCGGCATATGATACTGGCTCTCCACGTGCATCAACTGCTTGAGCGACGTGTGTGGATAGCTTGAAACGGGCGGCAAGGCATTCTGTTCGGCGAGCGAGCGACGACCTTTGGTGACGGTGCCAAACGCGCAAAACACCAGCATTCCCACCAGCGCCACCAGCAGATTACCAACGCCATACTGCGTCTTCTTCTCGGCACTGGGAGCGGCGGGCGCAGTGAGAGGACCTGGCGCAACTGCGTAGTTTTCCAGGGCACTCTCTATGTAAATGACACCGGTCACGCCAACATTCAGGCAGACGACCAGTGTGCGTAGCGTCATGCCGAGCGGGAAGGAGCGTAGGCGCACGTAGCGCAGCATGCTGCTGTAGCGGCAGAGAAATACCACGCCTCCAGCGAAAAGCAGGCCAAGACAGGTCATGGTGGGCGGAACGGCCCAGATCACATCGGCGGCAATAAGCTGCCAGCGCATCATGTAGCCAAACTTGCAGTCGCCCGCGGTCGATTTGCGCAGCGAGTTCCACATCACCATCTGCGGCACGGTGGCAATGAGGGCGGGTATAATGGGCACCAGAAAGGCAGTGTACGATGTCCAGCGATCCAGACGACGCCAGGCATGCGTGGCACTCAGGGCGGCCGTTTCGCGTCCAGCGAGCACGTACCATAGTCGTAGTGCAAAACCAGCGGCAAAGCATTGCATACCGCGCGATGTATAGGCCAAAAGTCCTTTGCGGATGATGCAGACGGGCGAAGGCGCATGGATCACCGCAGCACCGTACATGGCGCTGCACACCAGCAGACAGAGATGGTAGAGCGCAAGCAGAATGGCAAAACGAACCACCAGCCACTGCTGCAGGCGATGGTTCACGTAGATGACGGCAAATGTCCCGATGAGCGACAGGGCATGTAGCGCCGTAATGGCATTATCCAGCGGATCCGATATGGGGATCCTTATGGCCATGATGTCGTCGCAAATGTAAGCTGAGCGGTGTAGATGGCGGTTGATACAGTGTCTGAAGCTGAAAGTAATCCGCGTAGCTGGCTGCCGTTACGACAACACCAGGGAAATGGATAGCGGGTGCTTTTCACGTGCCGTGCGCGCATAGGGCAGCCTAGCCACTGTTGTCGCCGTCGATGGGCGCCTATAGCGGTGGGAAGCACAGCGCGAGTCTAGAAATTCAACACAGGGCAATGCAAAAAAGGACCGACGTGCACACCACGCTGGGTGGGTGACGACGATACAGCGCGCCAGTGGGCACGGTAGAACCGATGGCGGTAGCGACAAGGAAGGCGTGGCGCACGAGGTTGCGGCAAAAATGGCGGTAAAACAAAAAACAGGCGTGGCGCGCGACTGTGAGCGTTGTCGTCGGCGATGGAAGCACGGCTGTGAACAAGTTGAGCGCAAAAAAAGCGTAGTCTTTGAAGGGGCTGATGCATGCGCACGCGCAGTAGCCACGGTGGATATCTTCCCAGTCAGCGCATGCACTAGCGTGTCAGAGTGTACACAAGCCGATGCATGCAGCACTGGGCCGTTGATGCTTCAAGGGGCAGCAGCAGCAGCAGCAGGTCAAGCGTGGCAGGGTAAGCGATGATGCTCTATACCAGCAGGGTGCCGGCTTGAACTGCAGCCTACCGTCGTGCGTAAAGGGGCAGCCGCGTTGTAATGCAGACTCTGTCCCTGTCGGACTCTGGCTACGTGGCGCAGCGTGCGGTCCGATGCGTGTATAGGATGTGTGGGTAATTCGTTACGATAATAAATGAAAGACACTAGTGCTACGGCAAAAAAAGTCCGCAATACGCTTATCGTGTTAGCGCGCGCGCTTTGTCAAACGCACAGCTGGCGTCATGCGAAACGCACCGGAACAGCCTAGATGGCAAAACGTCGATCAGTTCAATGGCTATTTCGTTACTCGTGAGAAGACAGGGCAGACGTAACGAGCGGGTGCGTGAAGGAAAAGTGGGAGCGGATGCAAGGAATAGGGCACGCCACGACAAAGCGGATCGTAAAGGGGATACGGGGCGATGATGTGTGCAAAAGGAGCGACAGCGTATCGAACAGCGCGGCGCTGTGCTGAGAAATAGGGGCGCGACGGCGAGTGAAAGAGCAGGTGGGCGAGCGAGTGAGTGAATGAATGGAAAGTGCTGAAGAGTGTGAACGGAAATGCGAAGCGTGTGAGACCACGTGTCTGCGCGTGCTGGCACAAACGCCGGCGAGCGGGATATCGCGTTCAGCAAAGCACCGGGAACGATAGGCACGTACGCGGCACTAGCTGGCCGGCAAAGATGTCGAATTGGCGGTCCAGTGCTGCGTGTCGCATGCCAAACTACGGCGATAAGTGTGGCAATGCCGTGGGCAATCAGGACAAGCAAGGCGATGTGGCATGCGCTATGCGACCAAAAGAAAAGCCGCACATTCAGACCGCGAGATGGGCACTAGACAAACGGATGCGTGGCCTTGGACGCGGGTACAACCAAGGATGGATGCTGGCGCGGCCAGGCAACGAGCATGCACTGCAGTTGGGCTCAAAGCGTCAGTGGTATGGGCACAAAGTAGGCAGGCGTGGCACGCGTCGGTAACGGTGTTCAAGGCCGGAACCAGCGACGGAAACGTGGAAATGCGATGGATTTGGCGATACGAGCAGGCAAGTAGAAGAGAGCGTACAGGCGAAGCAGCCACTACGCGCACGGTCTGCACGTTAAAAGTGCCGGTCAGGCAGGCTATTCCGCTGGACGCTGACCGGCATACGCGGATCAAGTGCGAACGCTGCTTCGCACTGCTCAATACGGCCAGTACCTGCTGCAAATGCAACAAAACGCGTCTTTTGCCAGACACTGCGTCAGAATGCAGCCCGTGCCATATGGATATCATGCACTGAATGCAGCGGGGCATGCTGGCACACGGCCAATGCCAGCATCCTATGCATCATGAAACGTTGCCTCCGCAGTAGATCAGCCTGGAAATGGTAGGTGTTACGCGGCATTCTGGCGGTTCCAGCAGATCAAATTAGCTTGCGCACATGGCGGCGACTGCATTTGGCAAATCCCCACATTGTTCAAATACATTGCAGGCAGATGAAGTGCGTGCCTTTGCGCGAAAGCAGGCTTGGACGAAATTAGAACCGAAATGCGCCAGCAGGCATAGCACCACGCATGCTGCTCGTGCTGGCACGCAGGTGTAGCCGTCCATGTATGTGGGCGATAGGCTATTCAGCATGGTTTGGCAATTGCATCTTACTAATACACCGTGGTGACGGGTGCTACGGTTCAGCGTGCTTTATTGTCCTACCGAGACCATCGAACCGGGTCCCGCCAGTGTGGGTCTAGATGGAGCGCACGACAAAGCCTAGGCGGTTCGTACTTCCGGCGGAGGCAGCCGGCCACTCCGCGGAGAAGTGGCCGCCGTTTCGGACATGGCAGTCGCAACCGCAGCGAGAAAGCTTGATGTAGGACGGCGACTGTCTGCGTCGTCCTCTCCGCCGCTATCGCTAGCACGACTACTGGCGGGACACTCGCTGGACCCTGCCGTAGTCTCGATGGCCGATGCAGTTGCGCCACTTTGCCAGCACCAGGGCGTGCGGCACCAGCATGAGAGAGCGCGTCCAGACGCTGAGCATCGCAGCAGGCACCATGTGCAGCGCCATCGACGTTGTCTGGCCAGGCGTCTGCGCTCTGCACGTCGCCACGCTACGAACCGTGGGTACGTGTGCTGATACATCAGCTCGCACACCTCGGACAGCGCACCGTCCAGGATTCGAATGTCAACGCTGTTGGATCTAACCCGCCCCCGCAGTTCATCCAGCGTGCGCGCATCCAAGTGTACTTGCAAAGACGCTGCAGGTCGGATGAACGTGTTCCATATTTGCTGCAGTTCGCGCGCTCGCGTGCCCTGGTCCATCGAGGAGGCGGTGTTTCGTAGTCGACGACAGCGCTCGTAGAATAGCGCGTTTTCAGCGCTAAAATCGCGCACAGTAAACATCTTGAACGCCTCAAAGCGCATGACATCCGCCAGCATCGTCTCAAATGCATCGCGAGTCAGTTCGTCGCGATCGCGCTTCTGCGCATGTTCCAAACGCTGCGCCATGTACACCGGCCACACAACGCCTACGCCATGCATGATCAGGAGGTAGCACGCAGTAGACAGTAGAAAGCAGAGCGTGCTTTGCCGTGGCGATAAACGTGGGACTAGGAAAACACACGCAAGATTCACCGACATGGCTGCCATGCCACCAAGAATCATGATAAGAAGTTCACGTCTCATGCCAAAGGCATCGCGATAGCCAGCCAGCAGCGCCAACACCACTAGGTCGTGCATTATCATGGTATGCAAACGGTGTTAACAGCGGGTAGCATCCCCCTTGGTCTCACAGACACATACCCGGCATTAGTAACGCCTGATAGAGCGTGTAGAAAAAGTACATGGGCCACATGGTCCAGTGGCGCAGGCACACCACAGCCTCGAGTGCTGTGGGCAGCGGGTCTACTTGATATGCAGCCAGATGCATCGCTGCAGTGCACACCGCATGCATCGCCATCAACACGGCAATAGCGTAAGCAATGACGTTGGCAGATAGCTGATCGCGCTGTCGCCAGTATTTGTCTCCGTAAAGCATGTGCTCAAAGGCTTCGTCCAGGTCGTCCAAGTCTTCCGGTTGCTCTGGCGCTTGTAGAACAACGCTAGATGGCAGTGCCAGTGAAGACCGCATCGCTGTTGGCCCCCATTCATGGTAGGCTCCCGGAAACAGCGGCGTGCCAAACAAGCGTGATGGAACCTGTACCAGAGCTGTAGGCGACACTGGTGGCCGTGGATGTGATGTCGATACTCGTCCTGGTAGAATATGCTCTGGAAGCAGCACATGGCTCCAGCGACGCGGTCTTTCCTCGCAATCAATTGCCGCCATGCTGGAAGATATGTGCAGCGAACGGGAAGCACCATACGGCTGGATGGGATCGGAACGCGGCCGTTGTCTGGCCTGTATAGAACTGGGCGATGGTTCTGTGATTGAAGCGCGCATGTCAACAGCCATGCTTGCGCCAGTGGGGTACGCTTGCACATCTGCTGCGGGCTGTGCTTCATCAGACGCTGGTAGGATAGCATCATCTGTAACGCGGGACTGACTATCGTGCACGGACACATCGGTGCTGTCTCTCGGGCAATTATTCTCAATCTCACGCGACGGCTGGATCATACTCGCGCTTTGAGACGTCAACAGGTGGCCACGCGCACTGACTAAACGAATGGATGACCTGATCGAGGCACCTTGGCCACCATTCTCATATCCTGCTGCTACTGTTGCGGTTTCTGCTGTAAAGCGCGAGTTGCCTGCGCTGCTTCGAGTACTGGGGAAATCCATGCTATGCTGCCTCCTATGCATGCCATCACGCACCCGAGCGGTTACATACAGGCGAGGAGAAATGTCGGCAGCATTTGATCGTCGTTCAGCACGCCTTTCCGTTTCCGCAGCATTGGCATAGGTGAACATGCTTTCAGTATCGCTTCCAAAGGTACTGGTCGATTCCACGTTGCTCACGCCTCTCTGCCTGTTTGGTCCAATGTGCGCACCAACACTGGTGATGGCATCGGTTACGTTTGTCGCAGCACATGAGCAGGAAGCCATGCGTATTGCACTTTGCTCTCTACTGAGCTGCAAATACTCATCGCCACGTCGAGCGACTTTTGCACGCATATTGGCCTCGCAACAGCGAACAAGAAAGAAAAGACGGAAAAATCGGCCCAGACTGGCCAACGTCCAGGCGAGTAACGCATTGGTGCACAACCAGAGTTCAAGCGCACAGCTGATCGGGTGTCGGTAAAACAGGCGCACCAAGCACCAAGAAAGCACTGTGCTGGCGGCCACGGTGGAGATTATCGTAAGCCGTGGGTCACGGTGATAGATTGCTGGCAGACGGCGAGACCAGATGAACGCCACCAAGCTGAAAAGAAGCAGTAGATTAAACCCAATAAGAACTCCAGCAAGGTGACCACGATGATTGAAAAAAGCATAAACACTATGCAGAGCCCGTGGGCTCTCGTACTCTATATACTCTGTTGCGGAGGCCGCACCGTCTGTGGCTGCCATGGCTAGCGCTGGTTCGCGTCACTACAGTGCACTTGCTTCTTTGTCGTTATGGATGGCTAGCAGGATGCTATGAGCGGTTTTGAGCATTAAACCTGAGAGAGTACACAGGACGTAAGGAATAAAAAGATACGACAGCAAAGTGCAGGCTGTGTGTCAGCACAGGGCTACGTTGCGGAATGCGCATTTATAGCAGCACCGGGCAAATGTCCGCAAGTTCCGTCGACACGCGTGTGCACGCTATGACCGCACTGATGCATGGCGCAAAGACAGGGCAATGCCATATGCTAGAAGTCCGTGGAACGAATGCATTGCCGACATGCAGTCGCAGTCGCAGCAAATATACATTCCCACTCCTCCATTCCAGCGCAAAGCTCACCTTGAGAGCTAACACAACTCGGAAAAGCAAATGGTTTAGACACCAGCGTGCTAATGCTAGACACGTTGCGTATCCGGTTTATTGCTGGATGCCAGTGCGCCGCGCATCGCTGATTTTGCGTGTGTGTCAGCGCAAAGTGGCATCAGCAGTGCTCTGCCAAAACATGCACTGGCACACTGTCTGCAGACGCGCTTGGCGAAAACATTTGAACATGCACATCATGCGGTGAGAACAAGCGGTACGCACATGGGCGTCGTGTGCATATGCAAGTCATACACCTCTTTCTGCCCATCTTGCATATGTGCCGGCAGAGAAGGCACACACATGCACTCTTTAATATCTCTCAAGCCGCCGACACTGGTGCACATGCCGGGTACCGCTCTGCAGATCTTTCCGATCACCATCGTCATGCGTACCGAGCCGTCTAAGCCCGCACCGAATGCAGATGCCTCGCCACTAGAGGCCAATGTAAAAACGGCTGTTGAGACAATAAAAATAGCACACTGCGTTTATCAAATTCGCTTTAGAGGAGCGCTACCGCCATAGCTGCTGCAATGACACCGGCTGCGGTGGAGAACACGCTGCCGGCATGTGCAGCGGTGAACGAGCTTGCTGAGCTCTTGCTATTTGCCCCCTTTGTGGGGGTGGCGGTGGTCTGCGAGGTTGGAATGTTGTTCTGCTTTGCCGCATCGGCAGCCGCAGCGCGCAGAGTCGAAGCCGAGTCCTGAACATACTTGTCCTGGCGCGGCGGCTTCCAGGCCTGAATGCGGCCCACCTGATCGCGCACGCACTGGGCATCGTTGGCATTCGGTTGTGCACCCGTCAAGCAGTAAGCACCGCTGGACGTCTTGCTACAGATAATGTCATAGTTGAGCGTGTAGGTCTGCCAGCGTGTGTAATAGTTGAGCACCTCGGCGTTCTTCTCGTTCAGCTCCTTGCCACAACGCGACTCGAGCGTATCCAGCGCGCGGTTGACCTGATCAGGCGAGCAGCGACGGTCGCCGTTGCCGTTGGTCGGCGCGTTGCACATCTTGGCAAAATCGTTATCGGTAGGATTGACCTCGGTATCGCGCACACACTCTGGAGAGATATCCTGGCCGTTAATCGCCTCCTGGCACGAGGCAGAAACGCCGCCGAACGCAGGCTTGGCTTGCGCGAAATGGCGCATGGTCTGCAGACTGTTCTGTGCAGTGCTGAAAATGTTGTTGTTGAACTGAGATGTAGCAGGTGTCTGTGCGGCCGGCGACGACTGAATGGTGCTAGTGCTGGTGCCGGTGCCGGTGGTGGTGGTGGATGCCGTAGTCGAGAGTGCGGTAGTGGTGCCTGAACCAGCGGGCGCCTGGGCCGAAACAGCCACGGCCAGCAGGAGGGGAGCGAACAGATAAGTGGCCTTGGTCATGGTGCTGGCAGGTTGAAGGTGGATACGTGCTGCGTAAAGATGGTACGGGCTTTCGTACGTGCAAATGGATGCGTGTGTGAATGCGTGGGAGCTTTGCTTGATGGTGAGTGCAGAAGGCAAGAACCACGCAACGGGTAGCCCGCTTATATGTCGAACTCGCCGTATGCAAAGGAGCGGCTAGGCAAAAAGATGCCAAACCGTGTAGCAGATACAGGTGGGAATGGGGTATTTTGAAACGAGGAGTAGAGCGATTGCGCCGCGTTTGCAGTGATCAAGCAGCGTCGCCGCATATATCACTAAGCGTGAATGTCGGCCTACCGTATGCGGAACAAACGGCTATGCTGAAATACTCATCTCAGCCACCGTACTGATCGGGACAGTCAGCATGGAGTTTGCCCCTTGAGCAAAGCCGCGCTGTGGCACTGTCTGAAGCGCACATGCCATGCCATCATAAACAAGACTTGATGACCATTCGATGGAAGACATTCAGCCGGCTATCCGCGCATGTGCTCTGCACATGTGCAAGCCCAAGAACAGGCTGTTTCACGACCACATGCAGTAGCAAAAAGAATGGGCTATTCTCGGCCGCAAAGAACGCTTGGTACATGCAGCACGGTGAGTAAGCGGCCCGGCCCTGCACTGAACTTGGTCTTTTGCACCGCTATGGCACTGCGCGACGTAGCCGTACACACAGACATGACCAACTTACAGCGGCATGGCTGAGACGCTTAGCATTGCGTTGCGTCAAATGAACAAGGGGCTGCCGCAAGCTGTACCCCAATGCTACCCGTAAAGCCAAAACACAAAATGCCGTTCAAGTCCTGTTCCACGTTTAGCTTGCGGTCCTCCGCAAAATTTATAGTGACCTTTGCTGGCAGACTGCTTTATCTTGCGCCGTAAACTACAAAGAGCAAGAGCTGGTAAGTCACCGGTCAGTGTATTGTCAAGACCGCGTGCAACAATGTCCACGTCCGGCTAGGCCGTGACAGCCATCGTTTCAAAAGACACGCACCATTGCTAAGCAACCTTACGCCCAGCAGTGTGACGGCTCGGTAGTAGACATGTTTTGACCATCAATCTAACATTGAAACACAGCATCCAGACTCACTATCGATGCCCTTTTTCCGGCGAACAGTACCAGATGCAAATGCAAACCCAGCTACAGATCGACTGCGTGGTTAGTCTCCGTGTCTCATTGCCTTTCTGTCTAAGTGTAGCCTGCATAGCTGGCAATGGGTATCAGCATCTGTGACAGTATCAAATAAGTTTGCAGCGTTAGAGGTTCTGCGACAAAAGAACACCAGCTTATTCGGTGGCAGCCCTCATGGCTGTCGAATGAGCAGAGGAGGGTACATCTATTGTGTTTTTGGAAGAAGTAACCCAACTACTTGTGCTGGTCTGCGCCATTTCCTTGCTTTCTCGCAAAAGTAGCCATCCAATTGTTTTGGCGTGGCTTGGGTTACAGCACAAGACTGTGCTGGCAAAGTCAGCAGCGGAAGCCAACGGATGCTTTGCCCTTTGCATGCGCTGCTGGCCATGTGTCGTAGCATGCTATTCTGACACAAGTATACCTTTATTTCATCGTCGTGCGGCGTAAATAGACGCCCAGTTTGCCTGACGGTTGATGGTCATGCAAGCTCAGCAGCTTAGCACGCTGTAAAGCTCCATGTAATCTTCACGCGGCCATCTTTGCGCTTGGCAATCTTGTCGAATGCCGCCGGAGTCAAGTCGATACTGTCGCGCGAGCATTCCGGACATTTGTCGTTAATGCGCACCTTGACCTGGCCCTTGGGACCCTTGACCAGGGCACACTTTTTGCAGATTGGATCGCGATTAGGGTTGGACTTGGTGAACCATGATGATGCAACGGCGGCGTACAATTGCTTGTTGGTGTGCCTTTCGCCACATGCAGTGAGTCCGGCTTCTATGTCGTAATAGGTACCATCACCGCGCCTTCTTAGCGACACCGCTGTGGCCTCTGCGTTCTGCGGCGTCAAGCTGGCCAGAGAGGCGGCGAAAAGAAGCAAGGCAGCGGATAGACGCATGTCGGAATGTAAATAATATGGCGAAATAACCCAGTGATTGCGTAAAACGATTAAGCAACTGGTAGATTAGGACAGGCAACAGGTGCTGCTGAAAAGTTGGCGTGGGCAGGTAAGCGGGCGACTGGGGTGCGCAAGACGACTTGGCTGGTGGCGAACTCGGTAAGCTGTGCGGGTCGGGCAGCCAGCTGTGCGCTTTATAGTTGCGCGCTTGATGGGTAGCCGAAAGCTGGTATATTTGCATAGAGGCATGCGCGTGCTCAACCAACACTATCAAGGATGATCGACCGGTGTAGAGGTGTACGGTAGCACCATGTTGCGCCAAAAATGCCAGCGCCTTGAAAGCGCGACCGGCTTTCGTATCTGGGTACCGGGCTCATTTGCCGTGCACGTATCAAAAGTCTGGATCTGGTATTCATGCTCGGCCTCCAATATTTCCGTAGTAGCAGGCCTCTGGTGACGGCAAAACACCAGTAACCGTTGCCTTTGTGCTGCCGTTGCCTCTGCTAACCGACAACTGCTGTTGGCGTAATAAGCTGAAATTAGCGACTGCACATGGCTTTTTTGTATTCCACTTTTATATCGTCAAGGGCACTGCAGGCAGCTCGATCGGCCGCACCGCTGCCAGCATACATGCGACTCGCGGCCATTGCGGCAGCAGTTTTGACCACATGCGCGGTTGCCATCGAGTCCTGTACGCTGACCTGATAGTCAGCTTTGTCATGCCATCAACGTACCGCGTTACATTCAGCGTGTGTACACCGCTGGTTACCGCCTGTTGCAAGGCTGTAACCAAAGTACGATAAATCGTAGGATATGCATATCTTTATGGCATGCGCATGGCCCTTGAAAAGCCTATTGGCGGGTTTGCCACTTGCCGCTTTTATGCTGTGTGGCACCACGTTGCTTATCTAGCGAGCAAGTAGTAGCGTTCAG
>KZ992540.1:0-33363 GCA_003614735.1 Thamnocephalis sphaerospora | reverse complement strand
TCCTCTGGGGTCGGTATTTCTTCCTCTGCATCGCCGTTATCCTCGTCATCCTTGCCGCTAGTCGGACTGATGGGCCGTTTGGGAGGCGGTGGAAGATCCTTCAGCTCCGGCAGCTTTGGCGGACACTCATACAGAATCTTCAGGTGAGCATCCAGGCCTGGCAGGGGGAGCGGTTGCGCGCCACGCTGAAAAAAGTGAGCAAACTCTTCAAAGTCAAGCTGATTGTTTGCAGACAAAGGCGCTGTGTTTGACTGAGACGAAGGTGGCTTTTGCATTGGCGGCTGCGGCGACGGCAATGGCGACGGCAGTGGCGGCGGCGATGGCAAAGTTGTCAGTGGAATAGCTTCATGCTGGTGTGCGGCGGCACTACTCTCCACGGACAAGGCCGATTGCGATGCGGGCGGCAGCAGCGGTGACAGCGATACAGACGATGCAAACTGGTGCGACAACTGAGTATTATGGGTGGGCGACGGTGCCGGAAGGTGCGACGGCGACGAGGGTAGCACAGGCGATGCTACAGATGGTAATGAAGCCAGCGAGCCAACAGGTTGCTGGGTAAAAAAGCCAGCATGGCTTTGTGACGATGCGGAAGAAGGCATGGCTACTTGTTGAAACGTGCTGATGGTGGGTCGCGTGTCTCCTAGATGCTGCGGCATTGGCATCGAGGCAAAGCTGGTATTAGCCAACGACGGGCTGCCCATGGCCTCTGTCGTTGTTGGCGAGGCGGCCGGAACACCGGGCATGGTAGAGAGATCCGGGACGATGGGCGAATACGCTGATGGCATCGAGCATCCCGCCGTATGTATGGGCATGGCCGTCATGGGTGGCATTTGCGGTGAGGCCGGCGCTGCATGGGGCATGGGCATAGGTACGGGCATCATAGTCAGTGGCCTAGTGGGCACCGGTGGTAAAGGCCGCGGAGCTGTGCTTAGCGGCACCGATGTCCCAGACTGCGGGAATCCCGCGGGCTGCTGGCTTGGCTGTGCATAGTGGTGGTCGTGCTGTTGCTGCTCATACCTTTGGTCCTGTTCAGATTGACCGGCAGCATTCCAGGCAAGATGCGAAGCTGGCGGGGATTGCGGCTGATCAGCCATGTCAGCCGCAAACAGCCGTGGAGCGAGAAACTAGAGTGCAGACCCGGCTGCGCGTGGCTCGAATAGTAGGTGCAGTGGTGGCTCGGCGCCTAGAGAAAGTGTGACTAGAGGACGCTGAAATGGAGACGGTGGTGTATGCAAGAACAAAATAGGCCAGCAAGCTGTGCATTCTTTGGTTGCGATCAGTGAATGGCCTTTGCATTTGCTGCGTCACTGTTGGTCAACTTTAGAAGGCTTAAAGGCCGCATGGGCCGGCAACACTTACTCTCGTCACTCTTGCTCGTTCCACCTTCGTACCCGTCCATTGCGCTCATCCGCGCCCACCCGCGCCGCACCAACCCCTCTCCTCTCTCTTCCCCATCAGCATCCCGCCCCGTCTGTCCGTTGTGTGTACAAGCCGTGCGCTGACACGCCATCCAACATGATTAAAATCTGGACCATGAAGAAGGAGGCCGCGGAGGCGGACAAGAAGAAGCCAAAGCAGTCGGCAGCCCAGATTCGCGTGCAGAAAGGTGAGCGCCTGGTCAATGCACAACCATCCTGCCCACCCGGCTGCAGAACAGCGTGCGCTAATCTGGCCGACGTGTCAATCTACCGTGCACGCTCCTGTGGTAGACATGGACGAGCTGAGCGACCTGCCAAAGACGATCGACATGAGCTTTCCGAATCCGGAGGACCTGCTTCACTTTGAGCTGTCCATTACACCGGACGAAGGTATGTGCGGTACAGAGGAGCAGCATGTAGCGGGCGCCACAAGTACTGACGGTTGAGGCGGCAACGATGGCAGGCATCTACATGGGCGGCCGCTTCTTCTTCACGTTCAGCATTGACGCCAGCTATCCGCACAAGGCACCCAGGGTGCAGTGCAAGCAAAAGGTCAATATGCAGCGCGCAGGCAAGGATGGATGATTGCTGTTGTTAACCTGCAATGCGCCGTCTGCCGGCAGATTTACCACCCAAACATTGACCTTGAGGGCAACGTTTGTTTGAACATCTTGCGTGAGGATTGGAAGCCAGTACTCAATTTGCATGCCGTCATTGTCGGCCTTCAGTTTCTTTTCCTGGAGCCCAATGCTGATGATCCGCTTAACAAGGGTACGTGCCAGACTGCGCCACCTCTCACTACATCCGCGGCGGCAGGGTGGCGGTACAGCATGACTGACATTATGCGTGGCATGCAACAGAGGCGGCCCAGGATCTGCGCGAGAACCGCGAACGCTTTAAGATGCACGTTGCCGAAAGCATGCGCGGCGGCCGCGTAAACCACGAGAGCTTCGACTGTGTCCTGGCGGCCTAGGCGCACATACAGACGGGTAGACGTGCCACTGATGGCCACAGCAGCAGCCAGCCTTTGCAACTTTAGATGGCAGCGCATGGTCAGCGTCTAGCGCCAGGTTTTGGCCGCCCGAGAGAACACCTGCTCTTCCGGCCGCCCTTGGCCCATGTCTCGCTTGTGGTTTGTGAATCGTTTGTATTAAAACCTTAACACACCAGTGCGGATGGTCACGTGGCAAATATCAAACATTTTCGTTGGCAGTAGGCACGTCCCGGCTTGGCCATCCAAGTCGTCAATTCTCCTTCAAAGCAACCCTGACGGCACTGTGCCTCGGCAGAATCGGTTGACGTAGCCAGTCTCTGCAAACGACTAGTCGCCGCAAAGCCATATGGCGTCTCGTGACAGCCATGACGCTGCATTCGGCCAGCCTTACGCGCTTGACACGGGCCGATCCGTGGTGGAGCAGCTGCTAGACCGCGCCCCTGTGCCAGACAGCGATGCATCAGAGGGTCTGTCGCCCACACACGGCGACTGCAGTCTGCCTTCGGTAGCCGAGCTCAAGGATGTGCGCCGTGAGCTGGAGGCAATGGCAAAGGCGGCGGACGAGCGTGTAGCGCGACTGCGCAGCGATACAGACCGACTGCACCGCATGGCAGAGAAGGAACGTCCACGCTCAAAGAACGTGGTGAAATCAGAGCCAGCGCCTGTCGTGGTGCAGACGGTGACCACAGACGCGGCCAGCCCAACGGCGACGGCGCCCGCAGTGGCGGTACCAAAAACGGTCGTCGCTGCCACGACCGATACAGTAGCTTCACTCCCCGCGGTGAAAAGCCAGGAGCGGGAAAGCCACGATAGCAAGGAGGATACCAACACTGCCGGGCGGACAGGTACGCGTGAGCGCGGCATCCACTGCTACTGCGCTTATTCGCGCTAATCAGCATCGTTTAGGCAGGAGACATTCTATTAAGCCGCAGAGCAGCGAAGGTCCTGCAGAATCGCGGTAGGTTCAAACTGCCATTGGACCAGCGCAGAAACGGAATATAGAGGCTAACGCTGGCGCATTCACGTTAACGATGACACTGCAGTCGCCGGCGCTCAGAACGTGATGGTAGGCTATACGCTGCATTAATGCAAATACAGCATGCATGAGCACCGACAAAAGCACTTGCTGATCCATGTGCATTGCTCGCTGTGCTGTCGCCTAACCACGTAGACCACAGCGTCAAGGAAGAGCGCCAGGAAGTGCCGTTTTCGCCTCCGCGTGCAACTGAAAAGGTATAACCAAGATTGTTGCATAGCGGCCGGCAAAACTAACACTTCATCAACCTGTTTCCACACAGCGCGCTAGCAAAAAGGGAAGGAGCACACATATCAAAAAGCGCAACGGAGCAGATGCAACAGCCGCGGAATCGGGAGCGGGCGCGTCAGCTTCGTCGCAAGCAAAGCAAAACTCCTCCGCCTCGCGCCGTAATCGCGACCCGCCGGAAGAGTACCAGCGCCCCAAGGTTGTTAACCAAGTGCCTATTCACGTATTCTGGAATGCACTTGAGCCGTACTTTCGCCCCCTGACAGACGCTGATCTTCGCTTGCTAGAAGAACAGGTAAGTGTGGCCGACTGACTGTCTGCATATCTAGGCTGTGCTGCAATTAGCGATATTCTAACCTGAGCACTCGCTCGTAAACGCAACCAGGAGGAGGACGACGTTGGTCCCTATCTCATTCCACCACTTGGTCGACCTTATATGCAGGTGTGGGCTGAAGAGGATCGTGCGCTGATCCCAGACTTTGAGCAGGCAGAGTCGGACCGTGCCAAGAACGCACAGCAGCTGCGCGTAGGTGGCCAGCCAGAACAGATGCTATCCGATGAACTTCTTGAGACCGACGCCATATCGTGTGGCCCGTTGACGGAACGGATCGTGAGCGCGCTCGTGCGCAACGGCGTGGGCGTGCCAATGGACTTTGGACGCGACGTGGACATTTTGCGTGCCTCGAAGCTTAACACAGACCTTGTCAGCGTTGAAGAGCGTCTTAAGCGCGAGCTCATGCATCTGGGACTGCTTGATGAATCCAATGTAGGTGGTTGCCTGCACATACGGATGCTCTCTCGAGTATAGATGGCTAACGCGAGCAATTACGACACGCAAGGTGGACTGGCGTGCTGCCGAGGATGACGAGATTTGTGCAGAACTGCGCACACTGCAGCGCCAGCTTCGCGAACAGGAGGAAACAAACAGTATGCGAAAACGAAAGCTAGCCGTGATTGCGCGTGACTATATCGCCAGCCAAGAGTACAACCAGATTCTGGAAGAGCTAGACCGGCAGGTGGAGCAATCGTTTGCCCGGCGACATGTAAGTACGGCTGGATAGTGCGCTGGTCGAATATGTGGCTAACACACTGCGTACGCACAGCGCGTCAAAAAGGCAAAGCGGAAAAAGCTCAGTGGCCCAAAGACGGCGCTTTCCGACAATGCTGTCAGTGCGCTGGACCGTCGTCGGCGTTTCATTGAGGGCATTGGTACGCTGTTCTCGTCGGAGCGCTTCAACATACCGACCAAGAGTATTTTTGAGGACTAGCGATTCTGGCGCTTCCATGCGGCTGCTGCATGTGTCTGTTCGGATATCATGATTTGCAATCGGCCTGATGCGGCCGATTAATATATATATATACTTTTTGCCATTTGCCATGCCCGCAAATATTTGGCTGGGCAGCGTATATTATGCTTTCCATATGGAGACCTCGCCGTTGTCAGCATAGGCTGCAACAATGTTGGCGGAGGGATGGTGTGCCACTCCAAGAACCCCAGCCGATGTGATCTGGAATGCACAGCCGATAAGTCAAATGAAAGGCTGGCGCTACATGCAATCACACGGTACCTTGATCGTGCGCCGTAGCTCTCCGCTTGGTGTGTGGAAACAGTACATGTTGCCATCTTCGCAGAGTGCATAGAGATAGGTGCCGTGCGAGGACATTGCGCAGTCCAGTGCCACCGTCTCGCCTACCGGGAAGCGCCGCACAATCTAGAAGCAGCTATTGGCATCAATTGATTGATCATTACAACAGCCGACTATAACTGATCGCACCTTTCCATTGAGAGAGGCCAGCGCTAGCGATCCGCTCTTGCTGCACACTACCACCTGATCATCGTTGGCGGTATGTGCTATGGTGGCAATTGACGCGCCAGCGATAGATGCAACTCCAGGCGCCACGCTGACCTTGGATTCTTGCATGTCCAGGGTAAGCAGGCATGCGGCTGTTTTCGCATTCCACACCTAGAGCAATGTAAGCACGCTTGTGCATGATCCTGTCGCAGCAATGCTTACCTTTACAGCACCATCACCGTCGCCGCTAACCACTCTGTTGCCATCGGTGGAGAACACAGCCTGGCTGACAAACGATGCGTGCCCGCGGAATTCCTTGAGCATTTTGCCAGACTTGAGTCCATGCACACTGAGGCAATGTTAGACAGTGGCTATCAGGCGCGGCTGCATCGATCACACGTACCGGATCGTCATGTCAAAGCTAGTGCTCAACACCTGGGCGCCATCAGGTGAGAAGCACACCGATGTGACGGCCTGCGAGTGTGCTTGGAAGCGACGAACAATTTGGCCAGTTTGTATTCTCCAAATCTACGGCGCTGGATTAGATTGCTACACACCACTGCAGACAAAGAGAGAAGAGCGATACCTACCACCACTTGGCCGTCCTTGGAGCCTGACGCCAGATACTCGCTGTTCTTGCTGAATCCCAGGCAAAGCACGGAATCCTCCATCAGCATCAGATTATCCTATATAGCCAAGAAATATGTAAGCACGCATCAGACAACACATAGTGTTCCAACCTACCTCAGCCTGATACTTTAGATCTCGTCTAAGCTTGCCGCTAAAGTAGTTCCACACTTCAATAATGCCATCGACACTGCCGGTTACCAGATACTGGCCATCTGGCGAAAAGACACAGCTCTCTGCGTGCTGCTTTTTGGGAAACTGTCACGCCATTAGAGCCCCACTGTTAGCACAGTCTTTGCCTCATACAGCCCATGCAACGACATGCAGCGTGTCTCGCAGCAATGCTCACCTTGATGGATGCAAAGCGCTTCTCCATGATGGCATCCTCCTCGGATCGCGCAGCAGGAACAGAGTTGCGAAACAGGTCAAATGCCATGTCTGGCTGCAAAATGCCCTGTTGCTGCTGCCACTTGATTGCCTGGCCTAAAAGTGTAAGGAGACGCGATGACGGCACAGAGGTGACCTCGTTCGACAGTGCTGCATGCATCCGTCAGCGTCAGCAAAAGCAGCAGGCAGTCAACACGGTCGTCGCGGTGCTCACCCTGCGCAATGGCCTTTCGGCGCTTCTCCTTGCTTTCGCCCTGGTACGCCTATTATGTGCCACATTAGTACATCGCCCTCAACGTGCAAAGAGATGGTGCTAGCTCGCACAAACCTCGCGTGGATCGAAAATAGTCCGCGACATCAGCTTCTCCAAGCGTAAATACCGGTTTGGATGATCCTTCTGCAGCGAGTGCGTAACGTCCGTCTCGCGCAACAGCGAGCGTGCTGCGCCTAGCTCGCGTAGCTCCATCAGCTCCAGAATAATCTGCACGCCAAGCATTAGTACACGGACATGCACGTACAGGTAACGCTATGTTTACCTGCTCGTAAAGGTCGTAGAGCTTGCTAGGCGGCAAGGTAAGCTGCGATACTGTCCGCAGCACCAGATCCCAGCGACCTTGCTTGACGTCGTTGACAAAGTCCTCCACCGAATCGACCGTGTTCAGCGCAATGGACGTCTCATCCTGTACCGCGTCCGCCGTTAGGCAACCGGCTAGAACGCTCAGCAGAACTTGAGCCTACCTGAAGTGCACGTAATGTGCCCGTCAGTTTGTTTTCCTTCAGGAATTGCTGAATAAGCCTGATAACGCTAGGTACCGCAGCAGTATTAGCACTCGCGATAGCCAACAGCAGCAGCGGTGACAGCAGCAGCAGCAGCAGTGTGTGCGCAGACATACTCGGCGCTCTCGATTTCTAGCGACATGGTGCTCTGGCAAAGTGGAGAAGCACGCTTCTTACGCGTCAGTGCCTTTTCTTGCTCACCACCACCCGCCATCACAACACAACATACGGTATGCAAGCAAACACCATCACTGCTGAAAAGACGGTGCCTGTCACGGTGATTGAAGACGAGGACGTGCCCGTGTACATTGTGGACAGCTATGATGCAAGCACAGGAGGGCGGCGTGCAGGGCGCCCGCAGGGTGTTCGAGCCTCATACGGACGCGATCTCGCCGGCAGCTTTACGGCCGAAAAGCCAGCAACACCCGGCCGTCGTCGCGCGGCACTCACAGCCTCGCGTAGCTTCAACGAAAATGAAAAGGAGAATATAGTGCTAGGCACTGTCGAGCAAGACCTGCTGCACCGCAGCGAACAGTCGACAGCGGCAAAATTGGGCATGCGCACGGAGACACCCAGCGGACGATCGGCCAAGACCAAGGCGCTCCGCGTCTCTAAGCGCGCCAACCGGATGCAGTCGCCGAGTAAAACGTCCGCATCCGATGCGGCATCGACGTATACTGCGGACGAGACGCCGGCCGCGCTAATGAAGCTGGTGCAGACGCCGCTGCGCCAGCGTGATATACTATCCAGCACCTCTGCCCCCTATTCTGCCCAGTGCCAGCCAGCCGGCAAACCGACGTTTATGCTTGCACGCCCTGGACCCAGTCGTACGTCCAACAATACACTGGCGGCATTGCCGACGCTGGAGCGCGCCGAATTCCGAGAACTGATCAAGAACGCGCCGCGCACTCATACCTCGGAGCGGGAACAGCTGCTTCGTCTGCATCGGAAACAATTTACGCAATGGTTTTTTGAGCTGCGCTCTGGATTTAGTCTGCTGTTCTACGGATTTGGCTCGAAGCGTGAGCTTCTGCTGCAGTTTGCACGGACAATGCTTGTCGACAGCCCACTTGTGGTGGTCAACGGATTCTCACCAATTGTATCGCCCAAGGAGATCATCGACAAAATGGCGAGTGCGCTCCCTGAAGCAGTGCGTGGCGGCGGCACACTGCTGGACCAGGCGCGGCGAATTACCCGTCATCTGGCTGATGTAAATGCATCTCCAGACGAGGCTGCGGGTGTGTATCGACGCTTTTATCTGCTCATCAACAACATCGAGTGTTCCGGGATCCAGTCTGAGCGTGCGAGAGCGGTAATCGCCGCACTAGCGTCGTCACCATATGTGCACTGCATCGCGTCGATCGACCACATCCAGTCCGGGCTGCTGTGGGATAGCTCCAGCGCGGCGCAGTTTAGATGGGTGGCACACGACGTGGCAACGTTCTCGCCCTACCGCGCAGAGACAAGCTATGAAAACCCATTGCTGGCGCGTGCCGACGAGCTCGATGGACGCGCAGCACGCTATGTCCTTTCCAGTCTCACCTCCAACGCGCGCGGTATGTTCCGCTTGCTTGCTGAACGCCAGCTTGCAAACGGTGAACAGGCCTGGAACGCGACCGCATCGCGCAAGACTTCACAAAGTGCGGCTGGCACCAAAGATCGGAGAAAACGCAGTGCCGATGATCTTGGCGGCGACGAGGACGAGGCGGAAGACGAGGACAACGCTGCGGTCGACAGTGGTCGAACTGGCGGTGGCCTTGCGTACAGTGCATTCTACACACTGTGTCGCGAGCACTTTTTGGTTAGCAACGATCTCACATTCCGCACGCAGCTTACCGAGTATCGCGACCATCGACTGATACTCACTCGGCGCTCGGCGGATGGTGAGGACCTGTTTTACATCCCGTTCAACGCCACAATCATCGAAGCGCTCATGGAGGAGCTTGCATAGGCGCAAGCGCGTACTCTAGTCACTCGCAGACACCGTGTACTGTATTTAGCGAGTGCATGTATTTAATAAGCATTGCGTGCTATCCCATTGTGTAGACCGCGTATCGGTGGCTCTATTTGCGACCTGTCTTGTTTGGCCGCCGATGTGCCCGTCGCTTTCCGCCCGTGCGTTTTTTGCCAGCCGGCTTTCCCTGTGCTGGCTCCTCCGCCCCATTCTCGACGAGCGCCTCGTCATCGGCAGTGCTGCTGGCGTTGAGATCCCGACGCCTAGCTGGCTTCTTGGGCGGATGAGGAAAGAGATCGCCCCAGTGCGACTTGCGCGCGTCACGGTATATGACCTTGCCTTGTGATTTCGGCACGGTCATCCGCTCGATGTAGCCTAAACGCGCCAGATGTAAGTCAAACTGGCCCAAGCGTGTGAGATGCATAGCAGGCGGATTCACCAGAAGAAGTGCAGACGTCCATGATAACGTGCCCGCCCCGTTTCAGCGGAGGACTAATAAGCCGTGGCCAGTGAAAGGCCTCCATTTCAATGTCTGTACGGTTGTCGTAGTATCAGTAAAGATCAGCTAGAACGCGCCTACACACTAGCCATTCCTCCTCTTATGCTGCCTGCCCGCAAACACATACCGCGTGCTGGATCATTGGGCGGGTGGATCACGGCTACAGGGCGCTCGGCTTTGCGCAGAATCATATACGCATACTTTGTATCCTCAAAATTCAGCGTCGCTTGTTTGGCATGCATCTGCCAAGGATGGAGAAATTTAGCATGCAAATAGTGCAACCGTTACCTCGTGTGCGCATTTATCGTACCATGTAGGTAGGCCGCTGAAAGCGCTGAGAGAAATGGCACCAGGACTTGGTGCCACGCATTGGGCACTGTGCGTCGTGCGGGCACTACACCACGCAGCAGACGCAACTGTTAGACGACAAAGTTGCTTGCATCACTGCGCGCTGCCTACCGGTGCGACAATATGACACGTCTCGCGTGGCTCTGACATTGTAGACTCGTTCTGCTCAGCGTCCTGCAGCTCATGCTTTGTGTCGTCGCCACTGCGTCTGTTGAGGAGCCAGTCGCGTGCCTCCATCATCAGTCGATAGCCCTCGGGTGTGCCACGATCAATTAGAACCTAATCCCGCCATAAGTAAATATGCGCAAGACGACCTCCTATAGCCAACGGGCAGCTACTTGCCATTACGTCGCCCGTCTGCTTCCACAGCTCCTCCAGCGTCGATGTTCGAATTGCATCCGAAGGAAGATCGCTTAGCGCAAATGCTGCTACTACAAGATCATATTTCGGAGCCTAATATCGCAGAGATACCCGTTAGTCATCAGAAAACCTGTTTTGGCATTGCAGACGACGGTACATACGTTGATGCTGTAGGACAAATATCTGCGAAAGACGACATCCGCTTCCGACATGGAGGCCGGGCGCGCTAACAAAATTGTAAGCTGTTACGCGGCCACTGGCATCACTGCTACACGCGGTCTCGCTTACTAGCTAACAAGTCCTCTGCCGCACGGAGCATCGCTTCCGACACATCTACACCTAGATAGTTTTGTAGCGTGGCTCCCCACACATCGTTGGCGGCCCTGGCATGTGATAACGCTCATGTTAGCTAGATCAGCGACACGGCAAAACCACCGAATGCACGCACCATATTCCTGTTCCAGGCCCTGTGCCAAAGTCCAACATCGTGCGCGGCGCAAATGAGGGTATACGATTGTGAAGCTCCGCAAGAACATTATGTATCGAGGCGTACGCCGCCGGCATCCGCGAAGCCAGATAAGCGCGCGTCTCGCGTACTCCGTACTGAATCTGTATGCGCTCCTCTGCCTGCGCATCCTTTTTAGCTAGTAGCCATGGATGCGATCATTAGCCGGCTACAGGATGCAGCGATGCATGCAGCAAACAAACACTACCTGTGGGCTGTTTAGGCGCAGAGGTGTCCTCGGGCGCCGAGGTCGTGCGCAACGCGTCAAAGATCCGCTTTGTATCATATCGCAGCAGCTTCTTGTCCGCATCTGATTGCGCAACAGTTGATCAGTACGCGATATATGCGCCAGCCTGCACCTGGCATACCTGACAGCAGTACCGTGGTCGCAGCTTGCAGCTCTTGCGGTAGCGTAACGCCACCGACGCGCTTTCGACCAAATAACGCTTCCGGAGAACCGCGTACGGTGGCTGGTTCTTCATGTTCCTC
The DNA here is from genome assembly GCA_003614735.1 of Thamnocephalis sphaerospora. NCBI lineage: Eukaryota > Fungi > Zoopagomycota > Zoopagomycetes > Zoopagales > Sigmoideomycetaceae > Thamnocephalis > Thamnocephalis sphaerospora. The sequence continues at coordinate 21,948 of KZ992540.1, read as the reverse complement.
CTCCTCTATCGCTTCTCGCTCAGCTACCTGTTGCGCGGTGGTAGCATGAATCTGCTGAATGTCCTGCTTTTCCGTCTCCTCAGCACGCGTCGTGGTCATGGCGCGCGAGCACTGTCGCAGACGATCCGCCGCCACGGGCACGATACAACGTGAAGCAACTGCTGCGCTGGAGCGTATGCTAGCACACAGGCTGATGCTGCGCAGCATGTTGCCTGGCCGAACGGTGCGACTGAGCATTGCGTCTACAGACTGTCCAAGGGCAATAAATTCGTGAACAAGAAAAAGAGCTGCCTACCGCTGTTTGCTCTCTCCACACACCTACCGGTGTGTATAGCTATTTCCAGAGCCGACCACCCTTAGACGCTAGCTAGCGACAAACACTCTGTATCTGTGACCGCCGACGCTGCAGCGCGCTTTATTCTACCGTGGATTGACCGGCTACTGTAGGTTTACTTGCAGACATACGCGATATGCCAGCTGCCATTGTAACCGACATCAATTTCGTCACAGCGTCTCCTTTCCCCTTGTCATTGCTATCGTGTTTGCTCTCCATCCGTTGTTCATTTGCTTGTCTACACGCCAGTGATGACTAGCCCAGCCTTTACAGCGCCTCCTACTGGCGCAATCAGCGGTACCATTTCCTCGCCAGGGCCGCAGCTGGATACGCTAGACGAGCCAGTGGCCGAGACTATTGTTCGTGTTGTGCTGCAACGGTGGTCGCCGTAGAGCCGCTGACTGACGGACAATATGTGCTGCAGAAACGCGATGTGCTGAATGTATGGAAGAAGCTGCTGCAGGTGCTGCTTCCGTCCGGGTCGCAGGATGTGTTGCGCAACTGTGAGTGACCGGCACAGCTTCTATGTCAGCGCGACGGCTACTGAAACTCTGAGCGTGTTGTAGGGGATCTCTGGGGACCGTTGATGCTCTGTCTGTCCTTGGCCATGTATGTATGACCGCTACTGCCGCTGCTACTGTTGCGGAGAGGCAATATCGGCGGTCTGTCCGTTGTGCTGACACCGCCGACTATGCTTGCAGCCTACTAAGTCTTAGCGCGCCAACGGAGCAGTCCGCGGCCATTTTTACGGGTATATTTGTGATCATCTGGTGTGGCTCTGCTGTTGTCACGCTCAACGCCAAACTGCTCGGCGGTCAAATGTACGTGGCTGCTGCGCGTGGACCCTGGCGATCGGTTGAGCATGCACATGCTAACACGCGTCGCCTGCCATACAGCTCGTTCTTTCAAAGCGTCTGCGTACTGGGATACTGCGTGTTTCCCCTTGTGGTGGCCGCGCTCATCTCTTTCTTTATCAGCCTCTTTGTCGTGCGTCTATTGTGCGGCATGATTGGCTTTGCTTGGGCGACCTATGGTGAGTGCGATGCGGCCATGCACTATGGCGATTTATTAACAGACGGCATGCTGCTGCGAAGCCTCGGTTGGTTTCCTTTCCGATCCTAGCCTTGCCAACCGACGCCTGCTGGCCGTCTATCCCATCGGTCTGTTCTACTTTGTTATCGCCTGGATGGTCGTCATTTCCTAGGTGCGGCACAGTGCATTTCTAGTATCGATAAAGACCTTGTTATTGCTTCCGGATTGTCCACATCGCGCTTTTACCATTGTTGTCACTTGCCCCAGCCAATCCTCGCTGTGCCATTTATGCGACGCCATGGCGTCCTTTATTCAGATAGCAGCTCAAGTAGAAGGCACTGTCAACAAAGCAAGGTTCGCGCAGCGGCGATAAATGGCGCACATGCATGCCGCTAGTAAACTTACCGGTTGGGCGGTGAAGCGTGCGCTTTCTTCCACAGCTCGCTGGCAATCCTGGTCATTTCGAAGTGTATGAGTTTGTCCGTAGCTTCAGAGTGGCTGCCGTAAGAGGTCAGCCAGCACTGCTTTCGCTTCAGCGGCATATTTTTGTGGAAACATGCGTGGATGAGGGGCAGCGTAAGTGGACGAACGCGAACGCGTGCCGCATACTTGCTGATTTTCTGTGCTTACGCGTAGCTCTTGATGCCTGTGAACTGCTGGAGATTTTTGTTGCGGATGCCCATCTGCCGTCCAGGTACGTGCTGATGCTGCTAATGCTGCTTTGGACTGTGGCTGAGATATGATGCATAGCGCACTATTACGCAATCTTATCCAGCATGCGGCGTCGACCAAGGCTGACACAAAAATAGTAGCAGCGTGTCAGCGCCTTTGCGCAAGAATCAAGCATATGCTGAGAGAGAGTAGCATAGAGACTGTCGTTGATGCTGCATCTCTGCTCGAAGCTTGGGACTTTGCTTTCTTTTGGGAAACCGTGCACAGCGTCATTCGGCGTGCATGCTCAGTCGACACGTCGACTGCTGATGGAGAAAGTTGCAGACGCAAGGAGGCAGTAAGTTTAGTCGGTGTGGGAGCTGCTTGATGGTCGCTGCTCACTACACCGTACAAACACAATAGTATGCACGTGCGCAAATGCTGATTGATACACTTACGACACTTGTTCAGTGCGAGCTGATTCGTCATCCTGGTAGGTAGACCGTCTTGGCAGTAGCTACACGCGCATGGTTCATACTGATGCATCGCAGAAAACGCTGCACGTGTCATTCTGGGTGAGCGCACATCAATGGTGCGTCGGTCCATGGTAGAAGTATCCCTGGACTGGCTGGCAGATGCGGTAGTAGCATCATCTGAGGCGCCTTTTCTCTTGGAAGCTTGCCAAAGTCTGCTACATACGGCAAGTAGTGGGCTAGCAAGCGCGTCGCATTGTACGTTGTTTCTGACGCACACATGAACTGGGTGACAGGTCGTACTACTTGTTCATGCAGGCTTTGCCACACCAAAGCAAATCATCAATCAATGCCACGCGATAATGCGTTCTCTGGCCGGCGAGAATGCCGTTCGGTTAATATGTGTAGGTACTTGAGACTGGGCATCACGTATTTACTGGCCGACCGGTAACGCTGTTTGCTGCTGGTGCAGACCATAGAGTCAAACACCTTTAAGGGCATGCTCATCAACCATGCACTGCACAATAGCTGCGAATTTCGCAACGTAGCAAGCGAGGACCACTATTTGACCTGCCGGCCGATCAGCCTGGTAAAGATTGCCAGGCTTTTCTTTGCCTGCGAACTACTGGAACATGCACAAGAATGGCTACAGGAGACGCATCTGATACAGCTGCTAGCGGCGCTCGCGGCAAGCTATCTGGCTAGCAGAAGCATTGCTGTTGCCGATGGTGCTCTAGAGACAGAGCAGTGCTACCACGGGCTTACCGAGGAAGAGCTGACCGTGCTGCGCTGCGAGTGGGATGATCGTGTTGATGGCTGGATAGCGCGCGATACAGACTCTGTGGCGGCACCGAGTGTGACTGCAATACGTCTCATGCCGCGCATGTTTTTTGCACGTCTCGAGCGACAAGACGACATGCTAGCATGTCCGACCGACAGCCCAATTGCTCTACATGCATGATTTATTTGTGCGCGCTACATGTATGTATGTGTGTGCGCCTTTTGCTTCCACTGCTGTTCTAAGCGCGGCTGTACACAGAACCACGACAACTGCTAGTACCGAATATAGTCTCCACGATACCGCTGCGTGAAATTCTTGCCAGACTCTCGGTACTTTTTTTGGATCATATCATAAAAGTACTTGAAATAGAACAGCAGGTCGTCGTACTCGCCATTGTACGGAGTGGTGGCGTAGGCCTGATGATACTCGCGGTAAAAGTGGTAGATGGCCTCGATGGTGGCTAGATGGCCGTCATCGAGATTCTGGAACCGCCAAAAGTATGTTCGCTGCGCGCGAATAGCCACCTTGGGCAGCCGACCAAGGACAGGCGAGTAGCGCACCATCGCTTTGGCCTGATTCCATGTACCGTCAATCACCACTAGCCGGTCAAACGAGCCTGGCTCAATGTCTTCCAGGCACCTAGCATCCTAGCGAAAACAAAAGGCGTTAGAACTCACGTCGCAGATGCAGACACAGCCACTCAAGCTCAAGAATGCCGCTGCACCCTTGCTATCGTTGTCACCACTAACCTCGCCGGGAAACAGGAGCAGCGTCCGGCCAGAGCAATCGTAGTCGGGCACGTTGTCCGGATAGGCGTGGATCTCTACATCATCTGGCGCCAGGATCTTTGCGTGCACCGCTGTAGACTTGCCATCCTTCTCCTTGACGTGCTTTACGCTGTGTTTGGCCGGCCCCACAAGGGCATGCCGCGTCAGTCTGCTGTGTCTCTGCAAAACTCGGTTCCTGCCACATACACATCTAGCTTCACCGGGAGCTGCACCGTTGGGATCTCGCTGCGGTCGCAACCCACTACCCCGTAGCAGTAGTAGCAAAAGTACATGACCGACTTTTTGCACTTGACACACTGCTGCCGTTTCGGAATGCGCGCCAAAACGTCCGTCGAACTGACGCGGAGGTCATCTAGCACGGTTGGCGCGGTCGTCTCCGCGGGCGTGCTGTCCGAGAGAGTTGGCGCCTGCTGGCCATGCAGGGCTGCCTCAGACTTGGCTGGGTTAACCGCCGCCATGCTTGCCGATGGACCAGCTGTGCGAGAACAGAGGAAAAGAAAGAGCAAAATAACAGATGGTGCCCAAAACACAACATTGTCCCTATCACCTCTACCGCTGCGTCTCGCTTCCCGCTGACCTCTTTGTCGCGATCCGTGCTGACCTGGCGCCTGCGACCACCATTCGCGCTGCTCACCACTTTCCACGTATTTGCGTCAGCGCGACGTCGTCACGTCTTGCAGCAACAGTGCCAATGACTGAAAGCGATTCGTTAAGCACCAACGGTCGGCAGGAGTTTCCCCACTGGCGCGTCAAGGTGTTTCGCTGCGTCGACGGCCAGACCTGGGATGAGCTGGGCACCGGCTATATTGTACAGAATGGCGAGTACGGCTTTGCCGTTGCCTCAGAGACGGAGGATAGGGTGATTTACGACTGGGAGGTGGACATAGAGCTATCTTACGCGCCCGAAGACGGTAAGCACGCCGGCCGGCGACACCGGCAACACCGACATTGACATGTGCTCGTCCAGACACGCTGCTTTCGTGGCGAGAGATGCACGACGAGGACCTCGCGCTGAGCTTTGAAACTCAGGAAAACCGGGACGCGGTTCAGTAAGCTGCTGCATGCAAATGGCGCGCATGCGTTTCCAAGGCGCTGATGCTTTACTGCATTCACATAGGAGACATTTTGAGTTGGCAAAGGCAAGGCTGGTGGAAACCATCCGCAGTAAGTGGGCGCTGGCCAATTTCTTGGCATGGCCGGCTTGGTAATGTGCCACTCGGCATGTGCAGATCAGCTTGTCAGCGTGAAACTTCCCGAGCCGACGCGGGAAAACATTGCTCTGATTAAGGAGAAGCTGGATCTGCAGCTTAGGACACAGCGGCAACGTGACACCTTTTCCGACATGATTGAAAGAACGGTGAGTGGCTACGGCCATTCTGGAGGTGGCAGCTATTTGCGTCAACAGTCTTTAATTCGTATGATGGCAGGATTACATTAGCGAGCTTAGCGCGCTGCATGAGGAGTGCGAGAAGCTTAACGATCATCAGTGTCTTCTTGATCTGGGAGACGTGATGCGCAGAATCGGTATGCGCCACGCTTGCATAGGCGCCACCATCCACTACTGCTTACCGGCAATGTCTCCGTGCGCAGTAATGATGAGCAATACGAATTTGCTGCAGTACCTGGGCCAAAAGTCGGTCACGCTTTCGGTGGCTGGTATGCTAGAATGTGCGTTTCCGAGCGGTGCTGCGGACGGCGCTGCGTTATCGCAAACTAACGATAATGTATTCGCCTGCTGCAGACGACTCCGAGTATCCAAACACAAAGGGCGAGTTCCGAAAAATGTTGGAGCATAGCAAATTCGTTGAAGTAAGGGGTGATGTGCATAGCGACGGCAGCAGCGGCAGCAGCAGCGAAATGCTGAGCAATGCGCCATCTTTCTCGTGCAGGTGATCCCCATCAATGACCCAAGCATTCTTCAGCGAGTTCACGAAAATTATCGGCTGCAGTTTCTCAAGGACATTGTGTTGCCACGGTCGCTGGACGACATCACGTCGGCAATGCTTTCGTCCATTATCATGTTCAATAACGTCGACATACTTACGTACTTTCAGTCCAAGCCGGAGAGTCTGCGCGATATGATTGATTTGGTGAAGAAGCGGTCAAAGTCGAAACATCAGCGCGTAAACGCGCTTCGCTCTCTGCAGAGTCTCTGCATGATTGCCAAAAGCACACAGACAACGACGCGCGATGAGCTTTACCGGTTAGTTTGCGACGCAATGTGGCGGATTCTGCCGTGATACTGACAGATGCGGCATGCTATTGCGGATTCCAGCTCGTTGGCCCAAAACGGTCTGTTTGATGCACTAGAGACGGTGATAGAAGATATCAGCGACGAGAAGCAGCGAACCACCGTGTTTGGTATTCTTGCCATGGTGCTTGAATACGACGCGTCGCTGCTTCGCAACCACATTCTTGCACAGGCGAAGCATAGTGATGTGACGTTCCTGGACCATTTGATCACCACCTTTCACGTATGCTCTGGTGGCTACCTCGTTGGGCAGCTGGCTGAGGTGCGCTATACGCGCCAGTTTTGTGCGGCTGTTTCGTCTACTGACGCCAAAGTGTATGGGTGTATGGGTACGGATGGTGCAGATGCTCAAAATGCTTCTAGACACAAATGTAGCGGAAAGCAATCCGATTCGAATGACCGTACCTGTGGTATGTGGCCGTAGGCGGATCTTAAGCTGCCCGCGAGTGCTGAACACCGTGGCACGATAGGATCCGAGGATTGGCGAGTTTTTGAATTACTTTTACGAACAGAAACTGCTCATGCTGGTCAAGCCGCTGCTGGACATTGATGGTGAGTGTCGGTGTGCCATCGCCTCGACAGCGGCGTACCCTGTCCACCAATGCTAACTGCGCTGCAACGGTAGAGCCGCAAATGCGCGATGATGTTTTGCGCGCCGAAAAACTATGCGACCTGCTAAGATCCGCCATCCAAGGCCATTCCGAGATGGTCAAGCTGACGCTGCTTTCATCCAATCTGCCTGTGCGCGTGGCGCTGCTGCTGTCAAATCGACAACAGCAACTGTGTGGCAGTGAGTGAATGCGTGGCAGGAATGATACTGCTGTCGATTGACCCATTTCAATTGGGCCGGACTGCGCCATGCTCATACTCACCATTTGCTGCGCTGTATGCTACATTATCCTTGACAGGTGCACTGCGTGTCATTCGTGAGATGATTGGGGCCAAGGACGATTTTTACATCCGATATATCATCAAAAACGAGATAGTGGCGCAGATTTTGACCCTGGCGGAGCGTTGCCGGTTGCTCAACAATGCAAACTACTGCGCATGTCTGGAATTTTTTGAAAACATTATTTCGGTATGTGGCCCAAGATGCTTTGACGCTGCATGCCTGTTAACGCTGGCGCATACGACTAGCTGAACTCCAAGTCGCTGCTCCGACATGCCGTTGAGAGACTTTCAAAGCAGGGCGGCCAGCTGGCTGAAGAGCCCGTATTCAAAGAACTTAGGCGGCAGCTTGAGCGCAACATTCATGACAGCGATTCGGGAACTGCAAGTGCACTTGGATCGCAGCAGGAAGAGGACGGAACAAGGTAGCGTAACGAGTGGGTTGGTGTCTGCAATCTGCTTACTCACCATGTCTGCGACGTTGGTAATGCAGGGGATACCGAGGTCGTCGGGACGGATGGTCGTCGTCAACCATGGACGAGCATGAAGAGGCGTACTTTAACACAGCTGACGAGGATGACAGCGAGGATGAAAGCGATATGGACCAGAAGAGCAGCGACCTTGGTGCTGAAAGCCCGGCACCTGTGGGCATTTCAGCACAGTTTGCCGACACGTTGAAGATGGCAGGACGAAAGCGCTCCTGGACCGAAACAGACACGGGTGCAAGCACAACCACGTCGTTTCACCAGCGAAAGCGATCTATTTTGGATGATGATGATGATGATGATGATGAAGGCGCCAATGACGATGGCAATGACAGTGGCGGTGGTAAGCGCATATTACCACTGCACTCAGCCGGGGAGGACATTTCGCATCGGCAAGAAGATTCCCCAAAGAAGCAGGAATTGTCGGGCGCCACAGGGACAACAGACGGCCCGCTACAGAAGCATTCGTCGTCTGATTCAGAAGAGTATGTCAGCGAACCTGTAGAGCCGCATGATGCAGCCCTAAGAACGCGAGATGGGGATGTACACGAGCAATGAACACATCGCACGAATAATATAAACGCCCATAGGCGCTGTTATACATCCACATGCTTGGTGGTTTATTGATGGCCATGCTTGGCGTTTCGTTTGACGCTCTACAGCTTGGCATCCAGGGGCATCTTGCCGGTGACAATATCCGGGTAGCCGTAGAAGACGGAAGTCAGCCATTCGCCGCCATCAACGACGATCGTGTGGCCTAAAAGCAAGTGTTAGCCATGTCAAGCAGCACTATACGGCGCTGAGAATGCGCATGCGTACCGGTAACCCAGGACGCAGCAGGAGACGTAAGGAAAAGCGCCGCCTGTTCAATGTCACCCACGGTGCCGAACCGCTGAAGTGGAATGTTGCGCAGCGCCTGGTCGCGCGCTTCGCCTGGCAGCAACCTCTGCGATACGATTTCTGTTAGCTATACACGCTACTTGGTATTGCCGGCCTGTAACGTACCTGCCAGCCCTCGGTAGATGCAATGGGCTGTAGATTTGTGTGTACGCACATTAGCTTATGCACCATTGCACCCTAGCCATGTCGTCTTACCCCGGGCGCAATGCCATTGATGCGCACGCCGTGCACACCCCACTCGGTGGCGATAGTTCTACGCATTCGGGCGAGCCGTGAGTATGTTGCGGACAATAGCCCAACAAATATTGAACCTACTTTGTCAGCGAGTCGATGCCAGCCTTGGCAGCAGCGGCGTGGGTCTACGAATACACAGCTATGAGCATCGTAGTTGGTATCATTATGATAGATGCGCCAAATACATACCTGAAGCGGTGTGCCACGGTATTGCAGCGTGGCAGAGATGTTGAGGATGTTGCCCTTGGCCTTGATCAGCCAGTCTTGGCACACTTTGATGACGTTAAAGGTGCCCAGCAGATCGATGCTGATGACCGTCTACAGAGGATGGTGCGTTAGATTGCGAACTTGGCCGTGTGCTGATGTAAGCGTACCTTGAACGCGTTTGCGGAGAGCTTGGTCACCGGCGCCAGGAAGTTGCCGGCTGCAGAGTTGACAAGAATGTCCAGCTTACCGCCTAGTCGGTTCACAATAGGCTCAAGCACAGACTGCAGCGACTTGACATCGCGCACATCGGCCGATGCGGTTTCGCACGCCTTGCCTAGATTGGGTCAGACAGGATGCCAGCGATCTTTGCCAAGCAGCAATGTCTCGAATTACATACCAGTCTCCGCAGTGAGATCCTTTGCCGCCTGGGCAAGACGCTCCTGGCTGTGTGCGGTTTGGTAAGCATCATGTGCTAGAAGGACGGAATATACGGAATATCACTTACTTGCGACCGAGGATGATCACTGATGCGCCATGGCGGGCAAGTGCAATGGCAATGCCTTTGCCGATGCCACTTCCTGTACAACACGAGCGGTTAGCTTTGGTATCAACCGAGTGGCAGTCAGTTTGACGTGCCTCCACCAGTGACGAGGGCAACCTTGTCTCGAAGGAGGTCCGCGCTAAAGACGCTCGTAGTAGATACAGTAGGCGCAGCCATGGCGGATGGTGAGCAAGCGTGTCTGGTAGCGTGGTATAGCGCGGTGCGTACGGTAGGGGTGAGAAGAGAACGACGGTGTATGTGGCGGCGATGCGGTGGACGCGACGACGGGATATTTGACTGCCGCGTCTCGGCAGTGCTGCATCGCAAGTGCCGATCAGCCGTTTCCGGCACCTACCATGGCGACGCGACACCACCAGGACGGCTGGCAGCAGCACATTTGCAGCACGTGGCAACATACGGCCCTCGTCGTAGATGCATGCTGGTGTACATCGCCGTGCTCTCTGGAGTCTAGCGAGCGTGGCAGATTTAACGTCGCCTCTATCATGGCCACTGCTATTGTTGGCGGTTGTGCACACGTCACTTGAACCCAAACACCATGTTGACCGCTGCTACGCTGACCGCCCCACCGTCCAGGAGGGAAACAGATTTTCGTCGGCTTCTGATTCGCACTGAGGCTCTGCTGGAAGATGGAGACGAGAATCTGCTCTGTGTCACGCCAAAGAGTGCAAAGCTTGCGTCGGTAGGGTCCTGGAGGAGTGGCGTGCGTCGCAAATGCCGCTTGCTTGACGCTGCGAATGGACCAGAATCTGCGCTCGATGAAGAAAACGCTCGAGGACTGGCGCAGCGAAAAGAATGCTCAGTATGTAGGCGCTCGTAGAGGCACGCGTGTATGCGCGCTCACCGAGCTGCAATGACAGAGAATACGACAAGGCCGTGCTTAGCGCGTACACACAGACTATCCACCGTCTGTCTCGTATGATTGACGACACCAAGCTGGTAAGTGGATGTCGACAGGTCAGCGGTAACAAACGGCAATACCAACAGGCTTTCTCGCCAACAGACATCGCCTGTGGATCGCACTTCTGCGCAAAGCCGCGCAGCAGCTTTCTCGGACCTACAGGGGCGAATGCAGGCCAAAGAGACACTGCAGGAGCTCCGGCTTCGTCGTCGTGCCGAGAATGTGATGAAGGAGGCGCTGCTACAGGTATTTGGCGGCGCTATGCGTTTCTCGTGATGTATTTGTCGTGCCAACGACTTGGATGCCTTTAGGAGAAACAGGGCCGTGTAGCGAATGTGGCCGATGATGGCATACATGGCGACGGTAAGCGTATATCCATGAGCATCGCGTGCCACCGTTTTGACGTGACGCTGACGATCTAACCTTTGCCCGTAGCGCGTCAGTCGTTTGGTGATGCCAGCGCGCGAAAGGAGCTGTAGGTGGATTGGCAGCGGCCAGTGTGAATGTACGGATGGACGCCACTGACGTATAGACTAGCTTTGCCAGTAGTGGATCCGCAGCAGATAGGAATGCGGGTGATCTGGAAAGCATATTGCGCCGTGATCGTGCCATCCACGACGAGCTGACCGACGACATGCTACGGCTGACAAAAGTGCTCAAGAACAACGTTTCCACCTTTGGCGATATTCTGACGCGGGACGAACAGGTGGGCGGTGGAGTGCACACTGGGGGCGGACGTTTGCAATGCTGAGCAGCGCTCTGTAGGTTCTCGATGGCACGCAGACGGCCATGATGACAAGCATCGACCGACTGGGAAAGGAAGGCCAGCGCCTTACCGTATTCCGTCAGCAGGCGAGCAAGACAACGGCGTTCACATGGACGGTGCTTTTGTTGGTATGCCTGATGTTTGTGCTCACTTTCATGTTCATCCGCCTATTTCCCAAGCAGTACTGATGACCGGCCGGACAGAACAAATAAACATACAGACCATTAGAGCAGCGACACTTGCGCTCACTGATATGGACACGGCTGCATTGGCGCATGGCGCGTATAGGTAAAGAATCCTTCATTTGCAAACACGCTGCACCAAATGGATGGTGCGCAGGTCTGAAAAGCAGCGTCGGCTCGCCTCACCGCTTACTTCTTCTTCGTGGTGACGTTGAACTTGAAGAAGATGATGTCGCCATCTTCCACCACATAGTCGCGACCCTTCTGCATGTACTTGCCTGCACCCTTGACGGCGGTTTCGCTGTAGCGGGCAGCAAGTCAAGTCAGCTGGCCGCATACGCACGCTGCATCTGATGCCCCACGAGTGTACTTACCTGCCATGGGTCTTGAGATCGTCGTACTTCATCACCTCAGCCATAATGAAGCCGCGCTCAAAGTCGGTGTGAATGACACCGGCCGCCTGCGGGGCCTTGGCGCCATGGCGGATCGTCCAGGCGCGCACCTCATCCGGACCGCCGGTGAAAAAGTAGCCCAGTCGCAGTGCGCTGTAGCCGGATACGATAATCTTGGGCAGAATCGAGGTGCAGCCAATCTCCTTCTGGCGCTCCTCACGCTCAGCCGGCGGAAGCAGCGACAGCTGGTGCTCCATGGTGCTGCAGAAGGGGATGAGCAGATCGCCGGTGTTGTTCTCATCGATCCAGGCCTTGATCTTTGGAAGCCTACGAGCAGACGCTAAGCATGCTGAGACAACGGGCGAGCCGTCGCTACCACGCACCACTTGTTCTTCTTGCGGATGTAGTCCTTCTCGCTGAGGTTCACAAGGTAGATGACTGGCTTGGCGGTGATAAGGTGCAGCGTGTTGATTATCTCCACCTGTGGTGCACAGTCGACACGCCCGTCAGTGCTTGGTCGCGGCAGCACCAGACGCCCATCTACTTGCCTCCTTGTTCGACCAGTCGCCCTTGCGGACATCCTTGCCGGTGCCCTCCAGGAATTCCAGCACCTTGCGCGAGACCACCTATTCAGGTGCCGCACAGAGTCAGCATGGCGGATATGGTGTGCAGACACGCAACGCCACCCACTAGCTCCTCCTTCTTGGCCTTATCGGCGACGCTGCAGTTGGCGCCCAGATGAGCCGTGGTGCGATCCAGGTTGGCGACGTGCTTCTGCAAAAACTCTATATCCTTGAGACGCAGCTCTTCGTGGATAATGTCCAGATCGCGCACCGGGTCCAGCTCTCCCTCGACGTGGATCACGTCCTCGTCCGAGAACGCGCCTATAATAAATGCCCGCGTGCCAAGTCAAGCGATATCAATGTCATCATTACAGACCGAATCTCACGCTAGTATGCATCAAAAGGATACGGACCACATGGAAAATGCCATCGACGGCACGGATGTGGCTCAGAAAAGCGTTACCAAGACCAGCACCGCCAGCCGCGCCCTTAACCAGACCGGCAATGTCGATGACGGTGAGGTAGGCCGGGACCTTGGACGCCGGCTTAAAGTGCTCGCAGAGCCAGTCGAAGCGCGCATCCGGCACGGCCACACGAGACTCCTCGGGGTCTGTCCGCTGAGCGATAAGCGTCGTCGACACGCATGTACGCGCATGCAGGTAGACCCACCGATGGTGCAGAAGGGATAGTTCTCCGCGGCCACAGCGCTGTTGGTGATGGCGTTGAAGAACGTCGATTTGCTGCGTGGAAACAGTCCGAGTCAGCGTATGATGGATGCTGCCACGTCAGCGCGCTGCCACTCACCCAACGTTCGGAAGACCGACCACGCCAATCTTCAGGTTGTTGGAGGGACGCCCGAGCATCAGCTTCTCCTCCTTGACGGCCTTCTTGGGCGGCATGTTTTTTCGTGAAGCTTTCGCTAAAACCGACGGCGAAGAATGCAACCAGGTGCGCTGGAGCGTTGGTCGTGCCCAGGCAGGCGTGTACAGCGACAGAGTGCGCGCGCGACCGAGTGTGAGCACGGTGGCTGCGGCAAGCGTGGTGGCGCCACCTGGACCAAAGATCCGCCGCGCCACAATAGCCAGGCGAGTCGGTGGCAGATTCATGCCGCAATCGGGTGGATGCGGAACGCGATGCAGGACTTACGGGAAGAAACAGCGACGACGTCGACGACGACAACAACAGCGGCACACGGTGCAAAGTGGAGGCGGTGACGACGGGAAGGATACGAGAGCTGGCTCTCAATCGTAAAAAAATAGAAAAGTGTGCGTGGCGCACTCCGCCGTTATGGCACTCGACCGAATGCTGATCGGCCAATCTAGCCTGTATCGCACCTCTCTCACACATTCGTCAACACGCGATGGAAGCACTGGAGCCTAGCGCGCTACTTCAGCAGTACGCTGCCGACAAGGCCAGCGTGCAGCTGCTGGCCGGAGACGGACAGCCGGTTCAGCAGCTGGACGCCGCGGAGCAGGTCGTGTTTGGCGGCGAGCAGTTTCCCAAGACGCGTAGCACCACGCTGCGAAAGAGCGGCTCAGAGGAGTACTACACGGTCGAGACGCTTCTGTTCATGGTGGATCACCGCGAGAGCGACTTTCTTGGCTACCTAAAGGCCGGCGTCAGCGCTGCAATTCCAACGGTTTCCATGATGGACCGTGGAAAACTGCTGGGCATGCTGACGGCGGTGGCGAACGCACCGGCGGGTGGTAGGTTGGCCGCTGACGTGCTGCCCCGCTACATGTGCACTGATGTCTCCGTAGCGCCAAAGCGTCCAGCTTTTGACGCAGGTTCAGTCGCTGGGATGCATGCGGAGAAGAAGGCAAGAAATGACGCCGAGACCAGCGAAGTGTTTGACGAAAAGGTGTCTACAGTGCGTGCATGCATCTGGCAATACGCATGGCTAACCGCTGGGGCTGTTACAGGATGCCGCGGTGGTCAAGACGATTGTCGAACGCGAGCAGGAGGTGTTGTCGCGCAATGCGCTAATATGCAGTAACCGCGTGAGTGCTTTGCGCTGCTGGAATGTGTATATGCGTCTGCTTATCCGCGCTTATGACTTTGTCAAATGCTAGTCATTCGATGACTTGTACAAGCGTGTGCGCGATCTGCTGTCGCAGCAGTCGACCCGAAAGAAGGCTGCTGCGTCTGGTACCAAGGCAACTCCTGTCTCAAAGCAAGGTAGCGATTCGAGCGCAAACTGACCGCATTTGCACAATGATGATGATGCATGCATGCGTGCATGCGTGCGTGCAAACTAATTGCTTACATTCGTCTATTGAATGCCTATTCCAGCGACTGGATCGCGTGCCACGCCAGCACGCACTAAAGGTACGCCGTTGAGGGTCGATTGCCTGGAAGCCGCATCTAACGCCATCTGCTGGTCGTCAGGCACCCGCATCCCAATCATTATCGTTCCCGCTGCTGCAACGTCCATTCTCAACCTTTACAATGTCAAGCAGTTTCTGCAGGATAGAGTGTACGCTTTATTGAGATTACGCTCTACAGTAGTATCGCTTGGCTAACCATCGCTGTGTTGCGATGGTAGATTTTTGGACTCGCGCATTGCACGCGAGCAGAGCAGCACAAGGCCAACGTCTGCGACCATTGAGCGACACCATGCAGGCGGAGAAGCCGTCACTATCTATCAAGTAGTCGACTCTGTAGACCGTCTTCGGCCTGATGACTGGTATGCACTTTGGCGGATGCCTGCCACACCCTATACGATGACACTCCGTCAGGCTGATACGCATCCACTGGCATCAGGAAACGCGTAGTAGCCGTATTCGTCACCGGAGCAGAGTGGCAGTTTAAGAACTGGGTTTGGCAGAACCCACTGGACATTTTCAGCAACGGTGAGTCCAGCCTGAATAATGCATATCTACCGCCCAATAAGCTAACCTACCGGGGAACGGCATTTAGTAAAGGGCTACTATGTCAAGTACTCGGACGAGCAGCCAAAGGACAACGTCCTTCGCTGGAACGTCACCACGCTAGAGGCGAGTGAGAAGTGCGTGTGTGGCACTGGCGCCATACTAACGTGTCGCGCCCCATGCTACAGGTCCATCGCCACAAGCGGCACACGGATCAGGTTGTCGTCGGAGAGTTTTGGAATACGCTTGATGCATTTGTGGCGAGCAAACGCGCATAGTTTACGTAATACAGCACACGCGCATCATATAGTACCGCGCGCCACCGTTTATTCATTTGGTCTAGCAGCGCCATTGTCACCGCCAACACTGCCTTCGTCGCCGCTGCGATCTGATGTAGGCTCTCGCTTCATGGACATGCCGGCGACGAGTCGACGGAACTTGTCGTAGCGCGACGGCGGCGTGTTTGGCGCTACACTAGGTGACGATGTTGTAGACACCCGCGGGACTGCCACGGGCGTCGTCGGCGCGCTTGTGGTGTGTTGGGTCTGCGTCGGGTGGTCCTTGCGATAGTAGTCGAGAAGCGACTGCTGCTCGGCTCGATTCAGCCCCTAAATGTCACCGGGAATGCGCGACCGGCAGAAAACAACGATGAGTGTTCAACAGCCATCGATACGCAGTACTCTTCCTGATCATTCGGCACGCAACGTATCGGCATCGGTGTCTACCAGTGTGTGTGTGTGTGTGTGTGGCTGCTTACCTTTAACTCTAGCACACGCTGCAATCCACCAAGAGTACCGTTCTGCACGCGGCCGATGTAGATGTCTACAAAGTGGATACCGTCGGCTGCCGGCTCCTGGACTAGACTTAATACCGCCTCCATCTTGCCAAAACCATCTTCTACGATACGTGTGTAGCTGCACATGTGCGCTATTGGTTAGCTGCTATTGAATGCCAGATGTAACCAACATTCTAGCAGGCAGATATCTGGTACACACATGCTTGAAAGTGTCTTGTTTTCATCCTTGGCGTTTGCTATTGGCAGCGCCAGCATGGTTCTGCGAAGCACGGCCAGATCATCGGTTAACTGCTGCCTACGTTAGCATCTGTGTCCATGTGCCAACATGCATTGTACGTGTCGCGCGCACCTGCTTGGCTCCAGATGCAGACATTCGCTTGATACGCATAATCCAGGAATCTAGCTGCGCAATAAACGCTCTTTGATAGCCAGCACCACATTAGTACTGCATCGGCAAACACGCTGGAGCACGCTTCTTACTCGGCCAGTCGATCGCAGAAAGTGCGAAAGAATCGATAGTTGAGCAGATCACCACGAATGATGGCTGAAATTGCCTTGAGCGTCGCTGCAAGCTCTGTGGCAAACTCCGAGGCAGCGGTGGTCTGTGTCATGGTGCCCCACGGCAAAAGAAGCATGCGCTGGAGCGCAGGTTCTAGTGCCATCTCAATCTCACGAACGAGCGTCTTGACAGCGTTGGTAATGATGCTGTAAAAGGTCGGATCGTTGCTCGATTAGCACCAGCCGCACGTTTGCATCATCGCAATACCACTAGGACGTGTGTGCTTACACAAGGAATGGCTCGCGCTGCTCTGAAAAGCTGATGCTTTCGCGATGCTCTTCGTCCACCTTTTCGCGAAACTTTTCTTCAAGCTGTGTCCGCGCACGTTAGCATTGATCTTTGTCGTGGTAGCTTGCAGGGAAATGCTCACCTGCTCCGCCGTGCTCTGGCAGTAGTCGGCGGTGTTGAGCACCACGCAGGCAATCTTGATGCGCTCGCCACTACGATCTGCTACCTTGCGCTCGCTAGCATGCAAGAGTAATCGCGCACAGTAGGTTGCTTTGGCTGTCAATCCAAGGCAATAATAGGATCAGCTATTCGGCCACATACCGAGGAAGTTTGCTGCCTAGGACATTATTGGCATACACAGCAAGCCATTTTGCAAACAATCCAGATAACTGTGCCAGTGGCTGTCCGGTGGAAAGTTTTGCGCACTGGCTAAACGCCTCGCGGAAAAAGTAGATAAGATCGGTGCTGGACGCAAGTACGGACACATCCGAGTCCTCGTCGGTAGGCACCGTTTCGGACATGTAGCCGTTCATCATTTCCGAGAGTGTCCTAGACGATGGGCAGTATCAGCGCTGTGCAGAACTAGGCGCGGTGTGTGGACGGATATGCCCACCGATTAATGGTCTCGATGTAGTGAGAGAGGAACGGCTCAAACGCAGCGGAAATGCCTCCTGCAAAGCCGTTCGAGTCCGATTCGGAAGTTTCGCCCCCAATCAGCGCCTCACGGGCCGCACTCTGTAATTGACGGTAGCACATCAGTCATCGGAGATCCACGGCAGAGCGACGCATGCTAGCTAATGCACACCTTGTCGGAGAACTTTCTGTCCAGTTGCTGCTCAAACTCCAGCGTCAACTGGAGCACCTTGAGCATTGTGGGCACATCGCTCGCTGCTTCTCGCGAAAGCACCGCCTTCATATCCTCTCTGTACAATAGCGTACGGCCAAATCAGATCAGAGTACCGCTAGCGCGCCAATGCAGTGCTGGTCGTGGGCTGCATCTACCTGGTAACTTCGCAGAATCGATGTGCTAGATGTGTGCCAATGATCCAATCGGCCGGAAAGATGTCGCCGTGTTCTTCCTCCACGGTCTTCAGCTGACGCTTAAACCACGTATACCTTCGCGGGGCACCATCCAACGAGGACACCTATCGTAGTATTCACTGTAAGCGAAAGGCAGCAAATATATGCTGACGAGTCGATTCATCTGCCACTAACCTCCTCACTGCCACAGAAAATTGCACGGTAATCGCGTAGCTGCGCCTCCGCATACCAGTGCACCAGCTTTTCACTGTTGCGATGGCATGTCAGCAACCCGCCCATACACCGACTACATGCAGCGACTGTTTGCAACAGCCTTACCGAAAGGGTTCACCCAACGACACTGCCACCAGGCAAATGTCCTGTGCCATGGTTTTGGGCTGCACCAGAGCACCCTGGGCGTTGAAGCTTGATGTTGGCCACGCACTGTGTTGAGTATGTGTAGCGGCAACACGCTCGCGCCAGCACCATCCTACCATTCCGTGAATTCCCTGAAAAGCTGCTCCGAGAATCGCTTTCTGACTGCTTCGTGTTCCTCACACATTCCAGAGAGCTCATCGACGCGATCGAAATCCTCAAACTGCTTAAAAAGCTGAGCCACCGCCTGTAGCGTAAAGATCATATAAGCGACCGGTAGTCGGACAACGTGTCGTGCAAGTGCTGTAAGCAACTCACTTCAAGCAGCTGAGCCGCTTCGCGATGGCTCCTTCCTTCGATGGCCTCTTCCAGCTGACCCATGGCGGTGCCTAATCGCAAGCGGCAGGTTAGATGCCGGCGCGACCGCCACATCGCCACACTTGATCGCTACCAAGCATCTGAAGTCTCCGAAGCACGGTAATGGTGCTGGTGAGATTCCGCTTTGCCGTGTCTAGTCGTTTGATGTCTGCCGTCATCTCAAGTGCGGCCCGCTCCGACCGTTCTGCGCTGGCATGGATGGCAAGCACCTTGGCGCCCAGATCCTACAACACTGCATCAACAACAGAGCCGCCAGCACCTGCTGTATCCGCGGGCACAAGCTACCTTGACGCGAGCGCGCGCCTCCTCCACTGTGACAGCATCCTCTGCATCCCGTACGTGTTCAACACGCCGAAGCGCGCTTTTCCATTCGCCGTTTACGGTGGTGAGCTGCGCGTCGGTCTGCTGATAGACTTCGTCAGCGCTGCGCATGGACGCCTCTGCGCCGCCGCAATTGAGACGCGCAGGTCAGCAAGTTGAACGCAGCACGGCAGCAGGTCAGCAGCCAGCGTACCATTCGGGAACAAAAGGTTAAGCTGCTCGCCGAGGTCGACATCTGCCGCGCTGAGCGGGTCCGTTATCACCAACAGGCGGGCCAGCTTTTCCTCAAGCTCGGGCGAGAGCATCTGCGCCATGGGCGCGACATTCCCCGCGGGGTTCATTCTAGTATGGTTACTGGACAGGCTCAGGTGGTAGAGGGATGTGACCAGTCAGGACCAGCTGGTCGTTTATTTACGCGTAAACACATACACCTACGGCTCAGACTATGTTTGTACCAGTCTTTTCAGCTACAACCACGGCCAAGACGGCGCACAGACACGCGTCTCGGCACTGTCGGGCTGCCGTCAACTTCGCCTTACGGTCATCACTGCCTTGTGGTGCGAATGTGCATACACAAGCGCGCCGCTGACATCAACAGCCTGCTACGGCCGACGCATGCGCCGTCGCCAAAGGCACCACGCCTGCTCAGATTGAAAACTGCAATATGGCCGTCACGCGCGTCGACGCTGCTCGCAGAGCGTGCAAGGCCTACGCATCCGGCAAAGACACGTCAGACGCGCCGCACTCGTCAATGCAAGCCAAAAGGCACCCAGGCTGCGACCACGCAACACGCCACGCAACACGGTTGTCGTCGTCAACAGCACGCCGTACATCCGCGTAGCGCCACCGCCACGCCACGCACCACGCACTTGACACAGCCATCTGCTGCGCGCACTACGCAGGCCCATCAGATTTCTGTTCGCGCTTCGCTCATGGATGGCAGGCCACCCGCTCAGTGCCAGACTGAGAGCCCGGAGGCCTCAGCGGTATCCTCAATGTGCACTACAGCATTGTCTTCACCGGGACAAGGGCACGCAGCAGCAGAAAGCGGCAAAAGAGTGCGATGGTGAGAGTGGCGGTGGTGACGAAAAAGAGCAGGCTCTTTCGCCGATGTATGGCCGCTATTATGCCGCTACGGTGGCGCATCGCTTGAAACTGCAAAGATGTGACGAGGGTCGACTGACGCAACAGACACCGTTCACACCACCGTCTCTTGAACTTCGCTACCGCTGTCCGCCTCGCTGCTCATCCAGCACCAGAGGATTGGTTCGTGTACACTGCTTCTAGCTTGTACTTTTGTAGCAGTCGTGCTGCTCTCTCGCTACTGCCTCTTTTTCTGTCTGTTCTGCCCTCCAACAGCGTTGCTCCTGTGCACTGCCCGACGCTTGCCGCTGCACATCGTAGCTCCATAGGGAACAGCCTGTAGCGCTCGTCTGCTGTTACTGTTGATAGCCTGCAACGCAAGAACCCTTGCTCCAGCAACTACAACAAGCACCTCAGCCATGGTAAGTGTCTGCTGCATTATGTGGCGGGTATAGTTGCAGTGGTTAAGCAGAACCGACGCCGCGCCCTAATTTACAGAGCTTTTTCGGCTTTGGAGCTCAAGCCGATGTGGAGGTCGTGCTGGACGGAGCGGAAAAGCGCAAATATGTCGAAGTGAAGACGGAGAAGGATCGGCGCGAGAAGGTGCCGCTGTATCTGGACGGCGAGCCGGTCTCCGGAAAGGTAGACACGGTTCATTTACGCGGACCACCGGATCTGCCTGCTGATTTAGGCTTTGCAGGTGGCAGTCCGGATTCGCGACGGCAAACGGCTGGAACACAATGGCATCAAGGTCGAGTTTATTGGACTGATTGGTGAGTAGTATGCCGTGATGTGTGCAGGCAATATGCCTGTTGATATGCTGCTAACAGGGTAGCGCGTTTTAGAAATGTTCTACGACCGCGGCAGTCGCTACGAGTTTGCCTCGCTGACTCAAGAGCTTGCAGTGCCTGGTGAGCTGCGCCAAACAACGTGGTTTGATTTCGAGTTCAAGAATGTGGAGAAGCAGTATGAGAGCTATCACGGCATCAATGTCAAGCTTCGGTACGAGTACTGCGATAGATTTTGCGCATGCCAGCCGTAGTCTGATGCAAAACATCTTAGCTACTTTGTGCGCGTTACGGTGGCACGCCGTATGGGCGATACCATGCACGAAACCGATATCTGGGTCTACTCATACAAGATGCCGGCGGAGGGCACTAATTCGATCAAGATGGAGGTGGGCATCGAGGACTGTCTGCACATCGAATTCGAGTACAACAAGTCCAAGTGAGTACGACAGCGACAGCACAGTGCCGTGCATGCACGATGTGCCTAACTGTGGCTGGTGATGCTTAGATATCACCTAAAGGACGTGATTGTGGGCAAAATCTACTTTTTGCTGGTACGCATCAAGATCAAGCATATGGAGCTGGCCATTATTCGCCGAGAAACAGCCGGCGCAGGTACGCACTGGGTTGTGGCGGTACTGGCATGTACAGCCACTAACACAGCAGCCTACCAGTGCCAAACCAGTACAACGAAAGCGAGACCATCACCAAGTTTGAGATCATGGACGGAGCACCGGTCAAGGGCGAGACGATTCCCATTCGTCTTTTCCTCGGTGGCTTTGAGCTGACGCCAACCTTCCGCGATGTAAATAAGAAGTTCTCAGCACGCTACTTTTTGAACCTGGTGCTGGTGGACGAGGAAAACCGGCGCTACTTTAAGCAGCAGGAGATTACCATTTACCGGCGCAGAGGTGAGCCTACTCGTTCCGTACCGTGTCTACGTAGGCTGACGGAGTGCGCGCCTGCCAGTGGACGACGGACTGCCACCCGCCGAAGGCCAAGAGTAACACAGTAGTCTGGAGGAGCGCATTCGCTGATGGGTACAGTAACGGCAATAAAGCCTACATTTATGCAGCACACGCGTTGGCACCAACAGCGCTCATGCAGTTGCCTCACTCGGTAAGGATTATCATTATTCTGCGC
>KZ992539.1:0-33535 GCA_003614735.1 Thamnocephalis sphaerospora | reverse complement strand
CAGGCGTTCGCGTTGGACGCGGTTCAGCACTTGGCTGATCAGGCTCCAGGGTGGACACGCGTAGCAGTTGTTCCACCTCCTCCAGCTCTGTGTCATCGCGTCGGTTGCGACGGCGGCTGGGTCGTGGTGCCAGCTCACGTATGCGGGCACCTGGTGATTGTGAGCGGCGGCGAACAAATCGACGTCGTGGGGGCCCCACGCACGCTCTATCGCCTCGAAGGCTTCGCGGCTGAGAGACCACTCCGTCTGGATGCGCATTGCTCGGGACGGAAGGTCGGCGGGATTGTCCGCCGAGGCGATGTACACGGTCTGTGGCCTCGTGTTGGTCGCCAGACAGTGGTTCCACAATTGGCTGGCCAGCTGCATCAGCGGCGTCGAGCGAGTTCCGCCGAAGTTGTTGACGTATGCCATCGTGGTCTTGTTGTCGCAGTGGAACAGCAGCGACCTCCCCTGCAGTTCCGGGAGCTTCACTGCACGCATGATCGTGTGCAGTTCCCTCCAGTTGATGGACTGGTTGGCTTCCTCGGTCGTCCACGGTGCTGATAGGACCGTGTCGCCGTACAGAATGCCCCAGCCCCAGTCCGACGCATCGGTGAAGATGTCCAGCTCCGGTGTCGGGGGAATGAATGACTGGCCGTTCCAGCCGGTCAAGTGGTCTATCCACCACGTTAGCTCTTCTCGGGCTGCCGGCGTTAAGGATACGAGGGAGCGCCACTCCGCGCCAGTCGTAAGAGCGGTGTCCTTCACGGCTAGCAGTGCTCGGGTCTTGAATCGAGCCGGCATCACAGCATGTGCTGCGGCCTGTGCTTTGCCGATGAAGGCTGCCAGGTGACGGACAGATATCGAAGGTGCGCGCAGCATGCGCATCGCTTCCCGACGGATGTCGCGGACCTTGCTCTTGGGCAGAGACAGCGTCATGTGACGCGTGTTGATGGTAAAACCCAGGTGTTGTAGCGACTGGGTTGGCGTCAGCGTTGACTTCGACTCCTTGATGAGGAAGCCCAGCTTGGCCAGCTTGCGCATGATGCGTTGCGTGTCCCTGAGACAGCCCTCCTTGCTCGTGTGAGCAACACAGAGATCGTCCAGGTATGCACTCATGCGCATGCGTTTGCTGCGGGCCCAGCGGAGTACCGGTCGAACCAGTTTTGTGAAGACCATTGGAGATAGCGACAGGCCGAACGGCAGCACTCTGAATTGATACCTGTGCCGCGTTCCATTCCCGCGCCCATCGGAGGATCCATGGGTCCACTCGAACTGTAGGTATTTTCGTGACGACTTTGCGATCAGCGCGTGCAAAAACGCCTGGGATAGGTCGATCGAGACCAACCAGTCCTTGCGCTTCAGCATCGAGCACACATGCTGAATGCTCTCCATCTTGAAGTGACGCTTGGGAATGTGCTGGTTGAGAGGACGCAGGTCCAGCACAGGTCGAAGATCGCCGGTCTTCTTGGGTACCGTAAACAGTGATGAGCGGAAACCCTGGGAATCCAGCGAAACCTCTTCGATAGCGCGTGCGGAGAGCAGAGCCAGAATCTCGGACTCGATAGCCTGGCAGGCTTTCTTGTCCATCCGGCGCGGCGATGGGGCATAGTGGCGGGTCGTTGGTGGCTGCTTGGTGAACGGAATTGAGTAGCCCTCCTTGATGACCGTCCTCACCCACTGCTCGTTGGTGAGCTTCTCCCATGCCGCTTTGAATAACGACAGACGCCCCCCTACTGGCGGGTCTGTCTCTTGCCTCGTCCCGCTCCGCCATTGCTCCGAAAATCCCGGGGAGCATGCATAGAAGCGGATGTATCTTGCTGCGGCTGTGCTGCTGTCGTTGGTGTGACGGTAGCGACGTTGGCGGTGGCCGGTTGAGCGGGCGCCGGTGTGGCGTGAGGCTGTTGCGCGGCAAACTTGTTGCGGCGTTTACCCGATCCGTTTTTCTTCTGCGGTCGGGATTGGTTGAGTGCGTTGTGTACGACGCGCTCGGTTTGTACGTGGGATACCAGCTCGTGGGAGTCGATGAGCGGTGTCGCAGTTGTTTCATACATGGACGGTACTGTTCCTTGTATGTTATTGGCTCGGTACGCAATTTCTTTTCGCATTTGTGTGCAAAAAGTGGCGACATCAGCGAGTAGCGCCCATTGGAAGTCGATGAATTTGGCGACCTCCTCCAGGTTTGCATGACTTTTGCCCGATCGTATCTGCTGGTGTACGAAAAGGGCCATTGGCCGTGTGATGCCGGACAGGCGAAATTGGATGTCCGCGAGTGTGGCGTCCATGCGGCGAGCCTCGTGGCCCAAAGGGATGTTGGCCTTGGGAGGGTCGTACTCCATGCCATGGAGACGTGGGCATGTAGACAGGAACTGACGGCGCTCAGTGTCGTCCATAGGGCTGAAAAAGAACTGGCGCTCGCTGGCTGGGAGCAGCTCTCTGAACCTGTCGTACGGCGCGAGTTCGGTGGCTGCTGGTCGTGTTGTGATGTGCGGGTCGGGCTGCGTTGTATCACTTGTAGTAACTTGAGCGCTGGCATGCCGTTCGAGAGCTTCCAGGCGTCCGGCCAGCGCAGCAATCCATGCTGTCGCATCGGTAACGTCATTCGAGGCATTGTTCATGGAGAAGAGTGAGTAGGCTTGAGGAGCCGTAAGGTGAGGAGACCGACGCGGTAGTGTACCTGCGAAAAAAAAGATGGTAAGGAGACCAGCGCAAGTGCCTGCACCAGCGCCTCAATTTATTCAAAATTTTATTTTTTGGCGTTTGGGAATATTTCGAAATCACAGTAAAAGATGGGTTACATACATTGGTTGGACGATATGAAGTATAATGGATTACAGTCCGGAAAACAAGTCCACGTGGCAAGCGTGGCAATCTCAAGGTTGCCTTGACCTGTAACAATGGTCCGGCCGTAACTTGCTTTTGTGATATGCTTTCTCGACGGCTGGCAGGAGCCATGCGCTGTAGGTGCTGCATGCTTGCGTGTATACATACAAATGTCACACGTTACCACCCAAAGTTGCTTTAGGTAGGCGATGCATGCTCGCTAGTCGCCAGCAACTGTACACATACCACTCGCGCGGCCAAGACAGCGTTAGCCGTAAAGAAAACGGCCGGTCATCAAAACTTTTCTGGCACAGTTAGCTGTAACCAAGCATAGTGGCATGGCAATTGCCCAATAAGCCATCCAGCGCAGCTCTTCGCAGCAGGAATTGCCAGCTCGATGCTTTCTCAAACTTATTGCCACATATCCCTTGACCAGCTAAACTGCTGCTGATTGCAGTCACGCGCAAAGTCATGCTGTTGCCGTAACCACGCCCTAACTACCACGAGATCATGGCAACGTCTTTCGTAGGCAATTGAATCGCTACCATTTCGTCACTGCGCATTGTACCGAGTTTCTGTCAACATCTTTCGCGCAGTTTTATTCTTTTCTACCGAGCACAACGCCTGGTACAGCTTTGCTGCCAATGAGTAAGCGGGGTAAAGATGGCGCAGCACCCACATCGCCTGTACCGTCACCCCCTTTGACCAGACCGCAAGATGGTGATGGCTCTTGGTCTGATGCTAGAGAGAGCAGTCAGCCGGGCACGGAGAAGCAAAGGGATGGCAATGCGCCGGTGCCCGGTAACAGGCCAACAGTGCCGGCTGGCCCTTACAGAACAGCCTCTTCGGATGGATCGGAGATAAACTTTGGCGAAGCTAGTCGCGTCAACGTGCAGAGTGCCAAGGAACAATACGCACAACTTACGCGGACACTCAGCGCCATGTCTGCGCAGCCATCACCAGCAGGGATAGAGGAGGGCACTCCAGCTACGGGCGGAATTGACTTGGCAGCCCTACTCAATGACCGCGTGGACGAACAGCGCACGCGTGGTATCCCCGAGAAACGCCTGGGCGTCAGCTTCCGCGACTTGGTGGTGGTGGGCGATTCCGCAGCCGAGGAACATATTCAGACAGTCTGGTCGCCATTTCTGCATGCAGGCCGCGCAATCATCCGGGCTTTGCGCATGCGATGGCGCCCACCGCCCCGAGATCCGGTGGAAATCCTGCATGGCATTACCGGTCTGTGCGCGCATAAAGAAATGCTTTTGGTGCTTGGTGTTCCAGGCTCTGGCTGCTCTACACTGCTGCGCGTGCTCGCCAATCAGCGGCGCACATACAATGAGGTGCGCGGCGAGGTTACCTACGGCGGTATTCCCGCAGAGGAAATGGCCAAGAGCTTTAAGGGCGAAATTGCATACAATCAAGAGGACGACGTTCACTATCCGACGGTAAGCATGGGCTGGGAAGGCGGCAGCGCAGCATTTGCTTATCCTGTCTCGCGCTCTCCAGCTGACGGTCAAGAGCACCTTGGAGTTTGTCGGCAAGTGCCGCACCCCAAGCACCAGCATTGTGACGAATCCCAAGCTGTTTATCCGTGATATTACCGAAACGGTGACATCTGTTCTCGGCCTCTCACACTGCGTCAACACGCTGGTCGGCAACGAGCAAGTGCGAGGCGTGTCTGGTGGCGAGCGAAAGCGTGTCTCCATAGCGGAGCAGTTGGTCACACGGGCGTCGGTGGGCATCTGGGATGGAAGTACAAAGGGTCTGGACGCATCTACGGCGCTTGATTTTGTCCGGTCGCTGCGTGTCGGCACAGACATACTAGGTCGCTCGACAATAGTCACACTCTACCAGGCTAGCGAAAGCATCTACGAGCTGTTTGATAAGGTGCTCGTGCTGGACCAGGGTCACTGCCTCTACTTTGGCCCGGCTTCCAATGCCAAGGCTTACTTTGAGCAGCTCGGCCTGTATTGTCCGCCACGCATGACAACGCCGGACTTTCTTACTGGTGTGACGCAGCTTACAAAACGCCACGTTCAGCCCGGCAGCGCAAATACTGTGCCAAAGTCGGCTGAGGAGTTTGCTGAGCGCTTTCGTGCCAGCAGCGAGCAGCAGAATACCAATCAGGAGCTCGAAGATTACGAGATGCAACTGCGACAGGACAGGCCAGACGTGGAGTTTCGCACAGCTATGGAGCAGGAACGCCACAGAGGTGTGCGCAAGCGCTCGCCGTACATTACACCATATCATCATCAATTGATGGCCTGTTTGGCGCGCGAGTTTCAACTTGCGAGCGGCAATCCCAACGAGATCATCTCGCGATTTATTTTTAACGCGGTCATGGCTGTCATTGTAGGCTCTGTGTTCTACAAGCTGCCGCTGGACAGTTCTGGCGCGTTTACCCGCGGCGGTGTGCTGTTTTTCTCGCTGCTCTTTAACGCCCTTACCTCCCAGGCCGAGCTGCCAAAGTCGTTTTTCGGTCGTGGTGTGCTGTACAAGCACAAGGCACTCGCACTTTACCATCCGTCGGCCTATTACATTTCGCAAGTGCTGGCCGATGTACCGCGACTTGCGATCCAGACGATGCTATTTGCAGTGCTTATATACTGGATGACTGGCCTCCACTCGGCTGCAAACACTTTCTTTACCTTTTTCTTCATCATGTTCATCGCCGCTATGGCTATGACGGCGCTTTTCCGCCTTCTGGCCGCCATATCGCCCAACGTTGAGTCGGCCAACATCCTTGCTGGCATATTTTTGATTGCTTTTCTCATCTACGCCGGGTACATTATACCGCTCAAGTCAATGCGCCCCTGGTTCATTTGGATCCGCTACATCAACCCACTGGCCTGGTCATTGGAAGCTATGCTGATCAACGAGTTTAGAGATTTGGTTTTTACGTGTACGCCGCCCAACCTGCTGCCTTTTGGACCCGGATACACCGACCTGGCCTACAAGACATGCACCATTGCTGGCTCGACGCCCGGCAGCAACCGTGTATCGGGGGCAGCCTATTTGAGCGCACAGTTTAGCGCGCAGACTGCGATGCTGTGGCCAAACATAGCGATTTCCATAGGCTTCTGGATACTGTACATGGCCATCACCTGCATGGCCATTGAAGTGTTTGAGTTTGGAAAAGGCGGCTACACAGTCAACGTCTACAAATCGCATCCAACCAGACCACCCTCACGCCAGGAAATGACCGAGGCAAGTGCAGCGGAAGAGCGGCAGCCCAGTAGCCCGCATTCCAGTCACACCAAAAATGCGGATGCGCCGCACACAGGGCAGCGTGGCTCTGGCGCGAGGCATCATGAAGAGGTGCCTATTTTCATGTGGAATCGTGTCAACTACACCGTGCCGTTCAAGTCGGATCCAGGAGGCAAGCGTAAGCTGCTAAACAACGTTACCGGCTGGGTGCGCCCCGGAGAGCTGATGGCTTTGATGGGCAGTAGTGGCGCTGGAAAAACGACTCTGCTGGATGTGCTAGCACAGCGAAAATCCACCGGCACTGTGAGCGGCGACATTCGACTGCAGAAGCAGCGCCCGAGGCCAGATTTTGGCCTGCTGACCGGTTACTGCGAACAGATGGACGTGCACAATGCATTCGCAACCGTGCGCGAAACTATTCGCTTTTCTGCTTATTTACGCCGGCCGCAGTCGGTTAGCAAGGACGAAAAAGACCGCGACGTTGAGCGCATCATTGAGCTGCTGGAGCTTGATGATATCGCAGACGCACTTATTGGCTCCCCAGAGACTGGCAGGGGAATATCTGGCGAGGAGCGTAAGCGTGTCACCATTGCTCTGGAACTGGCGGCAAACCCTACCATCCTATTCCTTGACGAGCCAACGTCAGGTCTCGGTAAGTCTTAGCATATGTGATAGCTGCCAAAGTGACCGGCTGACACCTTTTGCACCTGTAGATGCCCAGGCCTCACTTACGATTGTGGCTTTTTTGCGCCGTCTTGCTGACAATGGCCAGGCAATTGTGTGTACTATTCACCAGCCCTCTGCTGTGCTGTTTGAGCACTTTGACAAGCTGTTGCTGCTTGCGCGCGGAGGTAATACGGTGTATTTTGGCAAAACTGGTCAAGATGCTGGTACGCTCATATCCTACTTTGAGCGCAACGGCGCGCCAAAGTGCCCGCCAAAGGCCAATCCGGCAGAGTACATTCTAGACGCGGTGGGTGCTGGTGTATCAACCTCTGCTGCGCAAGACTGGCCCACGGTTTGGCGGAGCTCACCGGAAGCGCGCGAGGCGCAAGCCGAGGCCAACTACTACTCGGCGCAGTGTGAGAATGACACCGCCGCAAGCAGCGGCACATTGGGAAGTGCTCAGCAAACCGGTCAAGGAGATCGCGGCAGCCCAAAAGTACGGTCATACGCTACCAGTTATCTCTACCAGACGCGTACTGTGACGAGCCGCATGCTCCTCAACTACTGGCGCATGCCCGACTACAATTTTGGCAGGCTGGTTAACCAGGTCATTGTGGCGCTCATGCTAGGATTTACCTTTTATCGCCTTGGAAACGACAAGCTCTCGATGATGAATCGATCGTTTGCGCTTTTCCAGACCACAGTTCTCGGCGTTCTTGTCATCAACGATGTGATGCCGCAGTTTTTTGCTCAGCGCGCGCTGTTTGCGCGTGAAAACTCGGCCGGCTACTACTCTTGGTTCGTGTTTGCTACAGCAATGGTGCTCGCCGAATTACCGTTTGTGATATTTGACGCCACAGTCTTTTTCGCCATCAACTATTATCTCACCAACTACAATCCGGCGTCGGGGCGTGTCATCTACTTTTACCTGATCTACATAAGCTTTATAGCCTTCACGGCCACGTTTGGCCTGTGCATTGCCGCCATCACACCAAACATCGGCATTGCCATGCTACTTGCGCCCTTTTTCTCCTCAATGATGGCTCTTTTCACCGGAGTCACCATGCCGTACGCGTCCATGCCGACATTCTGGAGACGCTGGATGTACTGGGTCGACCCGTACCACTATGTCATTGAGGTATACATGCATGCTCGTGCACAACCGATGGTACTGTCGATTGCCGAGTCTAACCAATTTTGCTGTCTCTTCCGCAATGCTGCGTCCGCTGTATAGGGCTTGCTGACCAACGATTTGTATGGCGTACGAACATACTGTGAAGCGGATCAGTTTTCCATTTTACAGCCGGCCGCAGGGACCTGTGGTGCATATATGGAGCGGTTTCTCAGCAGCAATAACGGCTACGTGGGTAATCCATCGGCCACGTCCGACTGCCGCTACTGCGAGTACAAAATCGGCAACGAGTTTTAC
Organism: Thamnocephalis sphaerospora; assembly: GCA_003614735.1. Lineage (NCBI taxonomy): Eukaryota > Fungi > Zoopagomycota > Zoopagomycetes > Zoopagales > Sigmoideomycetaceae > Thamnocephalis > Thamnocephalis sphaerospora. Next base: position 25,428 of record KZ992539.1, on the reverse strand, counting down.
GCCGCCTTTGAATGGAGCTACTCACACCGCTGGCGAAACTTTATCCTGATGTACGCATTCATTGCAGCCAATCTGGTGATTCTCTACGCGGCCATGTCCCGCTATCGTAAAACTGGGCAAAAGTAAGCGCGCTTGATGTGTTGTATAGGATGTACACCGTAGGCATGCTAACAGGACTGTACTTTAGAATGGCCGAGACATCTCCGTCCTCTGATGCTGACACGGGGAGTATGCGCTCGGTCGACTCTGCCAACGCATCCATGGCCGGCATAGACACGACAAGTGAAGGGCCCATGATGCGTCGCCGTGCGCCGACCCTGAAATCTGACGATGGTCTTTTCTGATTGTTACCGCGAATTGCACCATGCATGGCGATGGTAATGAGTGGCAGTCAGTACAGTCAGCCGCCTACTTGGCTGGTCAGGTGCGTTTGCAAAACCGTGGTTGCTACATTTACAGATTGTATGGTTATCGCGGGGATGCAGCCAGTGTAGTATAGAAACGCGTTTTTAGCACAGTGCCATGTGTCGTTTCGGTATAAACTTTATAATATTGCATTAGCACTGTCTGCGTCGCTGGCAATGTCGTCGTAATCGCCAAATACGCCGCTAGAAACGCGACTGCTTGGATACTCGCCTATGGCTTGGCGATTGCCCAGAAGCTGCCCAAATAAAAGCGTGTTCCGGTATTTGCCATGCGGACACCCCTCGACGGTCGTCATTCCATCTGCCACTCCAGCCATGGGTGCGCAAGTGCAGGCGTACGATGCGGCAATGGGAATGTCGTCTAGTCTAATAGACTCTGCGCTGTTTTCCATCGCATTATCATTTGGACTAGAGGCAAGTTGAGTGCTGGTACGCGCCATGGACTGTCGCTTGTTGCGACGCCGTAAAAGACGCAAGAGACCAGCGGCAACGCCAGCAATAGCAGCAATCGCGATGCTAATGCCTACGCCAAGAGCAACCGGCTCAAAAGTGCTGCTGACAAGGCTACTACCGGCGTTGCTCGTTGCCGTACTTGGCGATTGGTCGCTGGACAAAGTGAGTAAATTGGATGTGTCGCTACCACCTTCAATCGAGTTTCGTGGTGTATCACTGCTGCTATCGTCGGCCACGTCCGCATCAAATGTATCAGCATGGTTGGCCGCACTGGCCTCGTCTTCCAAGGCCGACACTGCATTTGCTGCTGTCAATGCGTGTAACATTGACGGAGATAGGGGCGACGGCGATGACGCAAGCACAGGGGTTGGTGTCGGCGATGGTGCTGCCTGGTACGTGTCAACTGTGGCAGGCCAGTGCGATTCTTTGCTAGACAGCCATTCTGACTGCGAATTATAGACGGTGAGCGGCTGAGCATCCAGTCCAAATGGAGCAAACAGTAACGCAATGGGTGCAAGTAAAAGCGCTGCACGTAGCATTTGGCCCATTATTGGCGTGGCGGTACTGACGGTCGTATAAACAGTGTGGCTGATGTAAAGGCATAGAGTGGGATAAGAACAAATGGCGTTGTCGTTAGAGTAAACAGGGCAAAGTAAGTAGGTGCACACAATAGCTGGGCGCATAAGAGAGTAAAGTAAGACGCGTCACTTGAGTGTGGCAAGCGTGGCAATGGTTACGTAAAGCTTTGGCGTGCGGTTGCTGCTGCTGAATGGCCAGCGGAAGCGAATACACAGCTTTGTCATTAATCCCGCGACGAGCAGCAGACGGCAGAAGCTGGCAAGGGCCACGTCCACTGCTGGAAGCTTGGCCGCGGTAAAGTTTGCGTAAACAGGGGACAAGTAGAGAGGGGATCAGGTAGGGTTGGACGGCGAATCGTAAAAGCTCGGAACAGCCAGGCTTAAAAACCACACGGCAGTAACTCTATTGTGCGCACATCAAGTGCCATTCTTGGCTTTGACAAACGAGGGGCGTCCATGTGCGCAGACAAATGCTTCAAGTGCTGCAGGTAGCTTGTTGTTGATGGGCTACAAGACGCACAGCTGCCAATCCCAGGCCATTCTCGGCTTTTTCCGCCCTATGGGTAGATGTAGTACGGTTGGCGACCTGTACTTTTCGGGCTAGCAGTGCCTTGTATCTGGCGATGGCCGCTAGTCGCACGTATGCAGGTGCCTCCTTGGCCACTTGGTGCATAGCGCTGCGCGTGGCCTTTCAGAGCATGGTGCCGCCTCCTTGTCTGAAGCGTACCGGGATTTCAGGGCCTAGCAGTGTTGGCACACCCTTCCACCCTTCCAGACGCATCCACGCGTCTGGACCATCACGACATTGACCGATACGCCCCATGGACCGCCACGTCCAGCTGGCCGTCACCATACGGTGCCTCGCAGTGGCACCACGCGTTTTCTCTCGTTGCGCACGCCTGGTCGTCATGGAAATCTAGACACGAGCGTGTCCTGGTGACGTCAACGTTGCCGTGCGGACAGGAGGAAGCTGTGGTGGCAGTAGTAGTAGTAGTAGTAATGGAGATACGGTAAAAGGGTACGCAATGATAGTTGACACAGTGTCATTGCTACGATGTTACGGTTGACCGCGACCGTTGCGCATTTGCTATTTTTGCTGCTTGGGTCGTAAAAGTGCCAAGCAAACTCTCAAGCACGTGCGACAGGAGTGCTGCACGGCGCGCACTGCCACTTGGGCCGACGACAGCCTTGAGCCGTGCCGGCCACCGCAAGCCGGTGGCTTGTGATGCTTACGCCTGGCCGACGACAAGCAGCCGGCGCACTGGCCCACCTCCCGCGGTGCCGACGCACCTATCCAGCGCGCCGCTGCCGTGGTTTTTGTGTGCCGCTCATGCTGTGCTGCGCAAGCGTTGTCACAGGAATGCTGTCGTGGCCGCGACGTTCGCCGCGCGCGCGGCTTGTCCAGCACACACGCTGGCGCCACCGCGCTGATCGTGCGCGTGCCACCACGGGCGCCAGCGGGCGTTTACATGGACGCGCGTGGCGTGCCGGGTGTGTGTGTGTGTGTGTGTGACAGTCGCCGTGGTGAGGCTGCTCGTGCGCCGATGTTTACACGCCTGCGGCGCACGCCCCGTGACCGCCAGCCAGGAGCCAATCATCGTGCGCGGTGTCCCGTACAGCCGCGATGGCAGGGGTTGATTGGTGCACGGATGACGATACATGGGTTCTGGCGGCTTCCATCCCCGGTGTGCACGCTCGTTGGTTCAGCCCATTTTGCTCCTTTTCTCCCCACTCTCTCCTGCTCGGCCGCCCACTCTCGCACTTCATCCCCGACCAACCAACGCGCGACGACCGGCTACGCTTCGCCCACTAAGACGGCGCAACGGCCCGTGCTGCTCCACCAACCAGACTGCATACACCACCACACCACACCGCCACCGGCAGCCACACCCGCGCGCGCCCACTCGCTGCATACCGCCGCTGTTGCTGTCGTTGTCGCCGCCACTAGCAGGCGTCTCCGCTTCAGCAGCCAACCGGGCCTTTTCCTCGGCCGGTACACGCGACAGGCGATTACCCTGCCTCTGGCCGCGCGTAGTAGGTGCACGCGCCACTCCCGCCGCTGCGGCCACTGCACCATCACCGCTGCACTCGCCCGCTCCCTTTGTAGCATACGCACTGCAGCGCGCGTTGTCGCCACTGTGCAGACACTCTCACCTAGGCACGTCGCCGCCTTGTCACTTTACGTACCACGTTCCGACGTCGTTGTCTGCCTGCCTGCCTGCCTGCCTGCCTGCCTGCCTGCGCACCGTGTCCAACCGGCCTATACGCGCACACCCTACCGTGCTTGCCGCAGCAGCACCACTTGCCGTTCTCTATCGCCGTCCGACGACCTGCCACTCGCACCGCACGCTTAACTAGCCGTGGGTAGCTCTGCCTGTGTGCCGTCGCCATTATCGTCGCCTTGTCTGTTGCTGTCACATGCACACCCACTGCAGTGACGTCCTCTCCTTTACTACTTTCTCCTTTGCAAGCAGACGCATTCGCGCACTAGGCCGCTCTGCGTACTTGTGAGGTAAGCGTGTGGGTGCTTGCGTGCGCACGCGCGGCGGTCCAGTCACGCGCAATCCGCTAACCTCTGGGCGAACGGGCACGCTGCGTCCGCCTAGCCTTTGACCGCCCCAAGGACCGCAACAGCAGAACGGTACATTGACGTTTGCACACTGGTAAGTGGCCCGTGTCGGTCGTGCCACCGTCGTTCTTCACGCGCGGCTGCACCTGCGCAGTCCATGCACTTGCGCACGCGTACATCAGCGGCGGCACCAAACGGAAGACGCGTTGGATGCACGTTCAACGCGACGTCGGCTGCACCCGCCACCTGCCTATCTGCTCCCGTGCATCTACCCGCTGTCGCTTGTTTATCCTTGTACCGGCGTGCACGCTTCGACCATGGCACCTGGTCGTTGGGGGCTGCGCGCGCGCATGCTAGCCAGGCGCCATCCATGCATATACTGACCCGAATATGTCTTCTCCTATTTGTGTCCTCGTTGCCGTGCGCCTACAGCTCGCCTTTGCAACGAACGTGCCAAGTATCCATCAAGCTTGTTGCAGCACACACACTCGCAAACATACGCTCACCTATCTACACTCACTGCCACCATTACTACTACTACTACTATCGTACGCACACCCACGCGCACACTCATCCACACACACACACACACACACACTGCCAGTCTGGTCAGTTTGGTTGCTGTCACGTTGTGCACAACCATTTCACCACACGTTTGCCTCTATTCGCTACACATCAAGTAGACATTTCGCCTGCTACTGCTGCTGCTGCACCACCTTCATCAACCTTCTTGTTGCTTCACCAGCCACGACACCCACCTTATTGCTAACCCATCGCACAGGATATTAGGTGCCACCACCGGCATTATCATGTCCTACTCAACTGCCGGCAACGGAGCGGTACACGGTGGTGTGCCTAGCCACGCCCATACGGCCAGCACGGCGCAAATATCATCCGCTGCTGCTGCTGCTGCTGCCGCTGCCGCTGCCGCCGCTGCTGCCGCCGTATCATCGGGCGCCAACGGCGTGCCGACATCACCGGCCTATGCACCACCTTTGTCGCCCTACCAGATGATGATGCCGCCGCAAATGCTTAGCTACCGCATGACAGGCGCGGGCGCAAGCGGTGCCGCAGGAGCTGGCGTTGATGCAGTGCAGCACATGGCGGCAGCAGTTGCGGGCGCCCCCTCGCAAGCTGTGACGCAGACGCAGGAGGATGAGCCGCTCTACGTCAACGCAAAGCAGTACCACCGCATCTTGAAGCGGCGCGCCGTACGCGCCCGTCTAGAGGAACAAAACCGTCTGGCAAAACAGCGCAAGGTAGGCTGCAGCATCAACGCCGCCAGCAGCATGTCGGCATGCATTCTGTGCCGACTCTGGCCTTGCTAACCCTACGGGTATTCTGCCGCACCCTGATTTCCAATTACGTAGCCATATCTACACGAATCACGTCACCGACATGCCATGCGTCGGCCACGCGGCCCTGGCGGTCGTTTTCTGACGGCGGCCGAGATTGCAGAGCTAGAAAACCAGAAGCAGGATGGTGACGGCGATGCTACGCACGCTGATCATTCCCCGCAGCAGCCGCAGCAGCAGCCACAGCAGCACCATCACGCGCACCTTCACCAGTCGCAGCCGCCGGTGCACCATCCGTCGCCTATTGCGATCAAGCCATCGGCATCACAGCGGTCGGTTGGCGTTGCAGGTGACGTTGCACACTTTGGCGCCACGCACGGCACGACTGAAGACGACAACACGCTGTCCCAGGCATTGCTGGAGCGGACACTACTGGCCACCAATAATGACCCCAACGTCGCCGCTGCCGTGGCGGCCGCGGCTGCAGCTGCTATTGCCTCTGGCGCCGAAAGCGGCAGCCCAGGTGACGTGGCCGCGGGCATAGCCAATGGCGGTGGCAAGCCCAAGGCAAAGCGACAGCGGCGCGCGTCCAAGAGCGAAAGCAACGGCAAGGTTGCAAGCGGTAAAATCAACAACGGCGCGCTCAAGGCAAACAACGACGGATAAGCATGACGGCCGCGATCATACGCCGCCGCCAGTGGCAGTGGCGCGTGTCTGCGCCTACCGTCGTTTGTCTACGTTTCCTCGCCAGCTTTACTTATATTGCATTCCTCCTCGCCGGTCGTTGTTGGCATGGATGCGCACGGCAGTCACCTGCCTGCTGGTTCGGCTGCGCTCTCTGCACGCCGTCGCATCCATAACTGCGGCCGCTGTGCTCTGTCCATCGCTCACCTCTTGTCATTGCATCCGTCATTGTGTATGCAGCGCATACTCTGTTTACATACCTCCTCACAATACCACCACCGCCGCTGCTGCTGCTGCTGCCGCTGCTGCCGTCTCTGTTGTGGCCGCGCATGCGCCCATGCTTTGCTTGCCTTTGCCCTCTCCACCCTTGCTCCCCCTCTTCCCTCCCCTTTCTCACCACTGTGATCGTGTGTCGCCGTCCTCCTCTTTGGTGCCGTCGCCGCCGCGGCTGCTGTCGCCGGCCTTTCTTTTAGTGTTTTGTCACATTCACCGCTTTTACTTGGAAACACGAGTCGCTCTGTACAGGCTTGCGCCATCAGGCCTGTCATGCCAGTGTAAAAGTAGTCGCACGCCTGTGGATGTGTGGTGTAGTGCGTGTGCCAAAGCGGATTGGGCCAGATGAGATTGAAAACTGTTATGGGTGTGTCGAAAAAAAAAGAAAAAGCAGAGCTGCTGCCGACAAGCTCCTCGTACGCACGCTCTGCGATTGTGTTTGCCTGTAGACTCTGCCTCTTTCTCTTCCAGTAGCGCAAGTGTGTTGGCGTCGCTCGGTTACGAATCCACGCCAAAGCCCTGCTTTCTTGTCTGCTACTCATAGGCAGGCACAGGATTGCTCGCCCTGGTCGCAGCGCCTGCACTGCCACACTCATTCCGCGTAGCGGGCACGAATCAGCTTGTACCAACAGTCACCATGGCGCAGCAGCAAAAGCAGAACAAGAAGAAGCGCCAGGCGCCTTCGGAGCAGGAGGCACGACCGACCAAGAAGCAGGCAGCCACCGACATCACCGTGGTAGCGCCGGAAAAGCCGCAGGCGCAGCAGGATTTCCCGCGTGGCGGAGGCACCGGCATGACGCCGCTCGAGTACCGCAGTGTCATGAAGCAGGCTGAGCGCGACCTGTTTTCGGAGCATGCGGACGCCGGCGCAAATGGCGCGGCCGCGCCAAAGAGCACCGGTGAAGCCAAGCCGCAGCGGAAGGCGCGTACGCCCATGACGGAGCAGCAGTACAAGCAGCGCAAGCGGCAGCAGCGCGAAGAACGCAACAAGCGCAAGCATAAGCAGGGCGCCGGCGCGGCAACAAAAGAGGGCAGCGACGACGACGAGGATATGGACGCTCAGGGTGCGCCGGGACTCGTCACTGGTCTGACCTTCAAGGTAGGCGCGCATGCTGCATGTGAACGGCGTAGCAACATGCGTCCATTTTGCTTACGCGATGCGTGCGTGATACTAGCGCTTGGCGGTTGGCACGCTGCTGCTCGGCATGATCAGCAAGATCAACGAGCTTAGCCTGGTTGTTACGCTGCCGAACCATTTGGTCGGCCAGGTGGCCATCACGGAAATTTCTGAGGCGATCACACAGCGTGTTGAGGCGGCAGCTCTGGAAGATGATGACGACGACGAGGAGGAGGAAGACGACGACGCTGGCGAACAGAGCGACGATGAAGACGCAAATGGCACCTCAGCCAAGCAGCAGCGCGGTCTGCCGGATCTCCAGCGCATGTTCCGCGTTGGCCAGTGGGTCCGTTGCGCTGTTGTTGGCCTTACAGGCGGCGACGATGCCGACGCGTCCACGGGCGGAAAGAAGCAGCGGCGCCAGAAGAAACGCATCGATCTTAGTCTGCGTGTTGAGCACGTGAACGCAAGCGTCGCTGCACTTGATCTAGTCGCGGGTCTGACGATGACGGCTGCTGTGCAGAGTGTGGAGGACCATGGCTACCTGCTTTCTATCGGTATGCGCGACAAGAGTGCATTCCTGATGCGCAAAGAGGCGCATGCCTACGAGCAAAAGATGAACCATGGCCAGCCGCTGCAGCCAGGTCAGCTGATCAACGTGTCTCTGCTGGAGGCTGCTGGCGCAAATCGCGTAGTGCGCGTCACCGCAGATCCGGAGCGCGTTACGCGTGCGCTGCTGAGCGAGCCGCTTTCCAACGTGAACTCGCTTCTGCCGGGCGAGCTGGTGTCGGCGCGTATTACCCGCGTTCTGCCCAACGGTCTTGCCTGCCGTGTCCTCGAGTTTTTCGATGCCGTCGTGGAAGTGTCTCATCTGCCAGGCATGATTGCAGCCAACGAGCGCCAGCTCCGCAGCTCGTTCAAAGTTGGCGACACGGTAAGTTATTGCCTGATTCAATCTACCGCGACAGCCACTGACGAGTGAATGCTGCATGCTGTCAATTAGATCTCGGGCCGTATTCTGTATGTGTCGCTGTCTCTGGCGCACAAGGCTATTGCTCTTACGCTGCTGCCGCATGCGCTTGCCTACGAGGCGCCAGTTGTGGAGGGCCTGCCGCCCGCGATGAACGGTGTTGAGCTTGGTCCGCGCTACGGCACTATTCTCGATCAGGTCACCGTTCGTCGCGCCGACAGTGGTGTTGGTCTGCTCTGCGAGCTGAACGCACTGCCGGGCACCTATGGCTACGTACATGTAAGCTATTAGCAGCAATGATTTTGGTTGCGAGTAATGTACTTGCTAACCGCTTGATCCGACACAGATCTCACGCGTGTCAGACAAGCACTTGCAGAGTCTGTCGGGCACCTCTGGAAACTGGGCCATTGGCACGGAGCATCCGGCGCGCATCGTTGGCTACGATCCTGTCGATGCCATGATGCAGCTGAGCTTGCAAGAGTCGGTGCTCAGCTGCCCCTATCTTCGCGTGGAGGACCTGCCCATCGGCGCCATTGTCAAGGCCACCGTCAATAAGCTTACTGGTACCGGCATGGTAGTCGATCTAACCGACACACCGCTGACCGGCTTTGTGCCATCGATGCATTTGGCTGATGTGCGCCTGAAGCAGCCGGAGAAGAAGTTCAAGCATGGCGACAAAGTGACGGCACGCGTGCTTAACACAGACCCAAATGCCAAGCGCGTTATTCTGACGCTGAAGCGGACTCTGGTGCAATCGGATCTGGCGCCGGTCTGCGCGTTCGAGGAGGCACGTGTAGGCGAAATCACGCACGGTTTTATCACCGCTGTACGGGACTATGGCTGCATCGTCGGTCTGTACGGCAATCTGCGTGTGCTTTGCCCTACTCGCGAACTCAGGTATGTTGCTTGCATAATATCCATGATAGCACTGCCATCATGTCAGCTTACCAACAATATCGTCATTGCCGTTATTGGTGCTTGCTGCATATCACAGCGAAACCCAGGTCACCGACCCGCATCGCCTATTCAACGTTGGCCAGTCGGTGCGCTGCCGCATTCTCTCCGCCGATCCGGAGCGCCAGCGCATCCGCGTTAGCTTTTGCACGACGCCGCGCGCCAATGCCGGCACATCCAACACCTTTAGCCGCGATCTCTCCTCCATTGAGGTTGGCCAGCTAGTCGGTGCACGTGTGACCGAACTGCGTCAGGATATCGTCCTGCTATCGCTGACTGGAACCGAGATCCGCGCCGCACTGCCGGTTGCTCACCTCTCTGATCACTTGGATGCAGTGCCACGTCGTCTGCTGGCCAAAATCGAAGTCGGCCAGATACTCGAGGACCTGGTGGTATTGACCAAGAACGAGCAGCACGCCAACGTGCTTGTTTCGCGTAAGCCGCTACTTGTTGCTGCTGCGCGCGCCGGCCAAGTATGCCGCAGCATCACCGATGTTCGCGAGGGCGACCTGGTGCCTGGCTATGTGGCTAGCGTCACTAAGCACGGCGTATTTGTCGACATGCTTGGCGGCCTCTGTGCACGCGCTGGCAAGCACAATTTGTCCGACCAGTATGTGGCTTCGCCGCAGGAACACTTCCAGCAGCAGCAATCGGTAGTCTGCTTGGTGACCAAGGTGGATGCGGATGAGAACCGCGTGGAGATTGCGCTGAAGCAGTCGATTGTCAAGCCGACGGCAGAGCAGGAGGCGTCGTTTGTACGCACCCTGTTCATGGATCCACTTTTGCAGCAAACGGCAACCGATGCGCCGTATCCGGGTCAGTGCATGCTAGGCACGGTGGAGCAGAAGCAACCGTACGGATGGATCGTCGATCTGCCTGGCGACCTGTCCGGCTTTGTGACCATCGACCAGATCAAGGGTAAGCATGGCATACATATGCGTGGTGCCGTAGTCCATCGCCGCTTTATCGCACCATATCTAACGCGTTGAATGGTTTAGACGCTGATGCTGAAATTGACACCAAGGTGGTGGGCAAGGTGCTTGACTTTGATGTGGAGCGCAAGATTGCCGATCTGTCGGTACGGCCGGCACTTATTAGCGAAAGCGAGCGCGCCTCCACTTCTGGCGCTGGTAGCCAGCAGTCAAAGAAGGCAAAGAAGCAAAAGGGCAAGTCTGCTGTTGACGCAAGCACAGCGCGCAAGACGCTCAAGACGCTCGAAGGCTCGGACAAGCTCCAGTCGGCCGTGATTGAGCTGGTCAAGGAAGACTATTTGGTGGTGTCGCTCCCCAAACATGGCAATGCAATTGCGTTTGCCGCCACCAAGTCGTTCAACACCCGTAGCAAGCCATTCATGCGCTACAAGACTGGTCAGCAAGTTGAGGCACGCATCGTGTATTGTCCGCAGGCAGATGCGATGACAGAGCGCGTGCTACTGGTGCTGCACCAGGTGGCACTGCATGCTGATGAAAGGGCTCAGCTAGCATCCGCTACTGGTATCGATCTGGGCAGCCGACAGGTGCAGGCACCGATCGACACTACGCTCAAGGTTGTGGACGATTTGAAGCCAGGTCGGGCCACCAAGGCGCGCGTGGATGGCATCAAGCCCATGCAGCTGAACGTCATGCTAGCCGATAACCTCAAGGGCCGCGTTCACGTTACCAACGTGTACAGCCGCTATGAGGATATCGCCGACCCGGCGCATCCGTTTGCCGGCTACAAGCACCCGCAGACGATCGACTGTCAGGTGATTGGCTGGCACGGTGTGCGCAGCCATAAGAGCCTTGCTGTCACGCGCAAGAACACCATCGCCGATAGTGTGGTTGAGCTTTCGCTGCGGCCGGCCAACGCCACGCCGTCGCGTGCTGCCACGGGCGACTTTGCCGCGAACGAAGAGGTGCTCGGCTTTGTGGCGGATGTGCATGACAAGTATTTGCTGGTCGCGCTGTCGGAGAGCGTGGTGGGACGTGTGGAGGCGATGGCTGCGTCGAGCAATGCGGCCGTCGTTGCCGCACTTGGCAAGCACTTCCAACGCGGTATGGCCATCAAATGCCGTGTGCTCACGGTGGACGCGGAACGCAAGCGCATCGATCTTGGCGTGATTTCTGGTGCGCAGCCGCCGCTGCTCTCATTTGCTGATGTTCGTGTTGGCATGACGGTGACTGGTACCGTGCACACCGTCAATGCAGAGCATGGTCTTGCGCTGCAACTTGGCAAGGGACTGTTTGGCCGTGTCGGTCTTACCGATCTTTCGGACAACTACGCAGCAAAGCCGACTGCCAGCTACAAAAAGGGCCAGTCGGTCGAGTGCGCCGTTGTGGCTGTGGATGCGGACAAGAAGCATATAACTCTTTCGCTGCGCACCTCGGTGGTGGCGCAGTATCGCGGGGATGACAGCGCCACGGAAGAGGTGCAAGACCGCGTCATCAACTCGGCGCTAGACGTAAATCCAGGCGACGTTGTTCGCGGCTACGTGAGGCGCGTCTCCGACAAGGGCTGCTTCGTCAGCCTTGGACGCGGCTTTGATGCCATGGTGAAGATTTCTGAGCTGTCTGACCAGTTCGTCAAGGACTGGAAGTCGCTGGTGCACGTGGGTCAGCTAGTGCGCGGCCGAGTGCTGGGTGTCGACAAGCTTGCCGAGCAAGTGCAGATGTCGCTGAAGCGGTCCAGTGTGTCTGGCAAGCCACAGCGGCTCCTGGGAGACTTTACTGTCGGCGAAAAGGTCAAGGCCACTGTCAAGCGCGTGGAGTCGTACGGCGCATTCCTTGTTCCCGACAACAGCCAAGTGAGCGGCCTCTGCCACATTTCAGAAGTGTCGGACAGCCATGTCGACGATCTCACCAAGGTCTACTCGGCTGGCGACCGCGTCAAGGCAGTAATCCTCAACATTGACCTGGACAAGAAGCGCATTGCTTTTGGCCTAAAGGCATCCTATTTCGACGATGAGGATATGGTTCTGGACAGCGAGGATGACGAGGATGATGACGAGAATGAGAGTGAAGATGAAGAGATGGAGGACGCTGAAAACAGCAACGCCTCTGACGAGGACGCGGGCAGCGATAGCGAAGATGACGAGGATGGCGAGGATGACGACGAAGATGAGGAGGAAGAGGAAGAAAGCGAGGTGGACAGTGAGGGCGACGGAGAGGACGAAGAGATGGCGGATGCTACACCAGCGCTGCAGCTCGGCTCTGGCGGATTTTCTTGGGAGGCCGAGGATGACTTGGACGCTGGTATTGGCGCCATCGAGGTGCCTACATCTGACTCTGAGGCGGACTCGGATGCTGATAAGGCGCAAAAGAAGAAGGGCAAGAAGAGCAAGAAGCAGGCGGCCGAGATGGCATCAGATGTGACGGCCGAGCTTTCGTCTGCAGCACCCACCACGGCGGCGGACTTTGAGCGGCTGCTGCTTGGCTCGCCCAACAGCTCGTATCTGTGGATCAACTATGTTGCATTCCAGCTGCAAATGTCGGAGCTGGAGCGTGCACGCGAGCTGGCTGAGCGTGCTCTAAAGACGATCAACTTCCGCGAGACGCAGGAGCGTATGAACGTCTGGGTGGCCTGGCTCAACCTGGAGAATAGGTACGGCACGGCCGAGTCGCTGGAAGCCACGTTCCACAAGGCTTTGCAGACCAACGAGCCAAAGCAAGTCTATCTGCAGCTGGTCCGCATCTATGAGCGCTCTGAAAAGGCAGATTTGGCTGAGGAACTGTACAAGACCATGACCAAAAAGTTCAACCAAAGCTCCAAGATATGGACACAGTTTGGTCTCTTCTACCTGCTGCAGGGCAAGGTTGATCAGTCGCGCAAGCTACTGCAGCGCTCTCTCAAGTCGCTGCCAAAGCGCAAACGTAAGTGCGCTGTGAACAGTGCTATGCATGCGACGCGGCGATATCGATGCTGACGCCTTATACTACTTTGGCTGCTGACAGACATCAAGACTATCAGCAAGTTTGCGCAGCTGGAGTTCAAGCATGGCGAGCCGGAGCGCGGCCGCACCATTTTCGAGGGCATTGTGAGCAACTATCCCAAGCGCCTGGATCTGTGGTCCGTCTATCTGGACATGGAAGTGCGTGCTGGTGATCAGGACATTACACGGTAAGTATTTCGTCGTAACCGTCTCTGCCATGCGCGATCTCTAACGTACTGCCTGTTGCCCAAAGCCGACTGTTCCAGCGCATCACATCGCTCAAGTTCTCCTCAAAGAAGATGAAGTTCCTCTTCAAAAAGTGGCTCAGCTGGGAAAAGTCGATTGGCTCTGTGGATGGCATGGAGGAGGTGAAGCAGCGCGCACTCGCATTTGTGCAAACGGCATGATTACCGCAAACTTGCCTGTAGTCTGCTGTCGTTCAATATCTTTATGCGTTCATAAAATAGACACGTATTGCTCGTATCGATTCTGGTGCTAGTATAGACGATGTGCTGGCCATGCAATGGTGGCGATAGACTTGGCCTGATTGCTATCGCGTTCGTGCAAATCACGATCACACAACCATGGTGACCGGTAGGCTTGCGTAGACAAGTGGAGACTTGCGCTGTCATCCTCTACGCTGTAGCTTTGCAACTGCATTGACTGATAAAAGTCAGTAGCGGAAGTAGCATCATGCCAAATATCACAAGCATAGCGAGGGACCAAGTCCGCTGTGCCATATTCCGACTCTGCAGCGCCGATGATGGGCGAGTTTGCGCGGTGCAGTAGTGTAAGCCCGTCCGATGCCATTACTGGCGGATGCTTGTCTGCAGACTGGCGTGCTAGAATGCTCGTGTCGACGACCAAGCTCGGCTCATGCTCTTCTGTGCAATAAGCTGGCTGCATCTTCAGTGTACTTTTTACCGGCGAAGCATACGACGCGGCTTCCGCCACATCTTGTCTCCACGCAGATTCATGCAAAGGTGATGGTGACGCGCCACGGCTGTTTTTCGATGAAGATGCACCTGTTTCTTGCGGATCCGAGCGTAAAGACTCGCAGCAGGCAAGATCAGGAGCTGGAGCAGCGCTCTTAGCATCTATTCGTCCATAACATGCTTGAACGTTACCTCCTTTTGTCTGCACATGCTGCGACACTCTAGCACGACCAAAGATGCCAGGCTGTCCCAAAGAAATGGGCGTATTGGAAAGCTGTTGCGAGGTAGGAAAACATTGGTATTGATGCTCGCAGAAGCCAAGGCACAGCACACTCGCACCGTCAATCGTTGTCGGCTGCAGTGGTTCTTTTGTAGGTGCTGAATGCGAGCGTGTCAGTCCGGTAATGCATTGCGGCACAATATATGCATCACCAACACTGATAAACTCCTGAACGCGCTCTCCGGGCGATAATCGCATTTGACGGCGCGCCCGAGTACGGGCAATCCAGGAGGGTGTACTGGCAAAGAAGCGTTATAACGTGCATGTTTCAGCCAATGCCATTCATTCTGCCGCTACCCGCAGTATCTACACTACAAACCTCCGTGTATGCAGCGCAGCGCAATCTTTTGGCGTATAGATGCCCGAATAAGCATAGATTGAATGCACATACTACGCGCACATACATACCTGGTGCAGAGCGTCTTTCCGCTTGTCCCTCATCCGTTTCCACTGAGGGTGGCGATTGTTGCTGGTTGTCGCACAAGAGTACTCGCTGTCGCTGATCCATCACATATGCCAGTACCACTGCTGCTGCTGCTGCATCTTCATCTTCCATCCCTGTCTGTGCAGTGTGCAGCGCAAGCCTGGAGCTGGTCAGGGAAAGGACATCGCTGTTGGAGTGAGCCATCGGAATAAGAAAGCGCCGCCTGGACATTCAGCCGTCCACTTTCGACCACCGTTTTCTTTTGTGCATCATGCTACCGCTCCGCCATGTCAGCAGCGTCGCAACACGCGTTAGTCGCATGTCTGCCCGCACATTAGCGACAGCGTTCACTGCAGAGAGCGCTGTACCGCCCTCGTTGCAAGCGCCGGCAGCCGAGTGCACGTCGCCTGGGCAGGCTCTAGTCAGCGTCGCGCCCATGATCGACGTAACTGACCGTTTCTTTTTGGAATTCCTGCGCGCTGCCTCGCCTCTTGGCGCACCACCTGCTGGACGCACCTGCAAGAATGCCGTAAAGGGCGGAGAGAACAGGATAACACGTCGCTACGCGTTTTACACGGAAATGCATCACGCGCGGAAAATTACCCGTCTTGCCCAGGAGGGTGGGGCTGCGCGCTTGCACGCAGACTTAGGTGCACCATGTCCTCGCACGGTAGTGCAGCTAGGCGGCGCAGAGCCAGAATGGCTGGCAAACGCGTATGTGGCGCTGGCAGAAGCAGGCTATGCAGAGGTGAATCTCAATCTTGGCTGCCCAAGCGACAGCGTTCAGGTAAGCAGACATTGAGCGTGCAAGCCGCACAATATGCTAATAGCGCGACATGGCCTTGCTCAAAGGCCGGCTGTTTTGGCGCTGTGCTAATGAAGACGCCCGAGCGTGTGCACGACATTATCCGTGCCGTCGATGCAAAGCGCCTGTCTGTCCCGTTCACCGTCAAGTGTCGCGTAGGCGTGGATGAGCTGGATAGCGACGCGTATTTGCAGCAGTTTGTGCGTGCCACTCACCGATCATCGATGCACTTTGACTTGTTGGCTGACCCTAGAGATAGTTGGCCACCATCACACAGGCGACATCGCTAGATCATATCGTGATACATGCACGCAAGGCACATTTGAAGGGCCTGTCACCCAAAGAGAACCGCACCATTCCGCCGCTCGACTATGCACGAGTATATATGGTCAAGCGCGCTTTTCCGCATCTGCGCATCACCCTCAACGGTGGGCTGCACACAACAGAGGAGGTTCGCGCACAATTGTTGCAAGCCGACGGCGTAATGGTCGGCCGCAAATGTGAGTCGTCAGGCGGCACGTCTTCAATATGTTGAGCGTGTTCTCAGATTTTGCACCGCCTCCCCTACAGTCCGCGATAGCCCAATGTTTATTCAGGAGCTAGATCGAGGTATGCTAGCAGAGCGACTGCATAGTGTGCGACGCCCTTTTAAGCATTTCGCGTTCAACGGCCGTACAGATTTGTTTGGCGTGGATGCGCAGAGTCAGCCGACACGCCGCCAGATACTCGATAGGTATCTGAGTACGTATATACTGCTGTTTGATGATGTGCTACTCATGTCCATGCTAACGAGCGATGTTCTGCAGCTGCGATTGAGCCGGAGCTGGATAAGGTCGACCGGCCTACGTTGCCCCTGCGCCCACTGATCGGACTACTCCCAGGAAACCATGGCCGCCTGTTTCGGCGCTGGATGCAGGACTACATTACACAATGCCGTCGCACCGCCAGCGTGCCTCGCCAGACTGATCGCATTTGGCAGCCCGATCGACTGCGAGAGACGGTGCTAAACGCTTTTGATCGCGAGATGGAACGGCGTGCGCTGCAGCCACAGTGCATCGCCGTTCAACGGGAAGAGCAAACAGGGGAGAGTTCCCACGATACATCACCTTTTATGAAGGCATGAACGCGACAACACAAGAGCCAGTCTTTTAGAGTGTAGCCTGTATATTAGCCGGCAAATGGCACGATGAGTGCAAGCATAGAATCAGCTGCAAACATGCAGGGGCGAGCAGGGACAGTGTGCACGCATCTAGCAACAGTGTGCTCGCTTCTCCAAGTAGACTATATCGTATTAGCCCCTGTGCTACGCTAGTGCCCGAGCAGCCATAGATTTGCATTGCCCCTTGGCTAGTACATGTACCTTCATAAACGGTTTACTCAATCTTGCGCTTACCTACATGCAAATTTGCATTAATCACCGCTACTGTCTCTGCTTGGCGTTGCCACCAACTCTGTTGCGCGTCCGCACCCGCTGCGACTCAGTGTCCTACCTTGATTGTTTAGCAAAATGCGCCAGATTCAGGCGTTAACATGGGTCGCAGCCATGATCGCACTTGCAAATGATATTGCACTGGCAAATGCAGCCGCAATTGGTAATGGGCGTAAGAGCATACATTTGGCGTGCTTTCCAGTTTTCTAACAATGTACCCATCGGTAGAGCGGCGAGCGCCTTTCAGGGTCATTCAGCTGATGGAAGTGGGAGAGCCATGTGGTGCAATGTACCCATGTGTGGCAGGCCTGGTTTGTCTACCCAACGTGTCCAGCTCGGTTAATGAGTGTCATCACTCGCAGGATACAGGTATTCGACAAGCCGAGGAACGGAAAAGTCTGCCGATCGGAAAAGATAGCAACGATGATCATGATGATGACGATTAACAATGGTGACAAATTTTGTACTATATGCTAGCGGTGTGTTTTTACAGCATGCTCTATAGACTGTCAATGATGCAAGTGCCTGCTCATGTAAATCGCTTTGCTGCATTCCCAGTCTCTGCGTCTTGATTCGCCTTGTGTCTATATATAAGCAGTTTCCGTTAAACAGGTACTCTGCTGTGGTCAGATGCACAGACGAACAGCAAAATGCACACCGCGTGCATTAGCCCATGCATCGGCAGCTGGCATTCTATCAACGCATGACCTTGGCTATTGTCCGGCATACTTGAGACATAGTGCGAGTTGGTGCATCGTTTTGTAACGGTTACCTGTATGTAAGATTCTTTGGTTGCTGATAAAGAATTGGCAACGGCTACAGAAACCCCCCGAGCAGCATTGTTTCTGCTGTACAAATTGGATATTGTACTCTGCATACGCATGCTTTTCCGACCATCGGCGTTTGACGAGACTGCACACTGTTTGGCTCTTCTTGGCGTTTCCACATATCAATTATCGACGCCCACTTTTGCCCTTATCATGTCGTTTGGTTTTGACACAGCGGGCTATTCAATGTAGCACCGTATTCTCCGTAGCTTACCGCTTGCCAGTGGAATGGAAGCTAGCACATTGTAGCAGAGCACTGCCATTGTAGAATGGGCCTGAGGATAAAGGCGTTGAAAGAGAGATGTGTACATGGTGGCCTGCAACCGTCTGCTATACACGCTCGCGATGGCATCAGTGCCTTTGAGATATGCCATGTGTACTTTTGCGAAAGCGAATGGCTGGCCAAACAGTGATCGTGCACTCCTATTACTGCGCTGGTTGCTAGGCGTAGCGCTACAGGCAGCTGCTACTATTGTCGCTGCTGTGACATTGCGAGACAATGTGGCTTAATGTATGAGGTTTGCAACATCAGCGCTCTACATTAGGCCGGGCGCCCAGCAGCGTGCAGCAGCGTGTTTCGTGTTCGTTTCAGTGAAGCGCGAATATGTCGACATGATACCGGATGGCAGACATATAGGCACCTAAAACAGCTGCTGGCCAATTGATGATGTTGTGGCACTCCCAGAACCGCAAGCATGACAAGCTTGCCGGCTTACTTCGCAACATTGTAACGCCTACTCGGCGTTCAGAATACTGTAGCAACATGCCAATATTGCTGTCCTATCAGTTGAAACGCGTTGACGCACGGTAGAATACCAGAAGCGCATATACAGCGTTTTACCGTGATACCGAGTGAGCTGTGTATAAAGGGCGGAGACGAATGTGCTGTGCAGAACACGCATCACCTAGCATTCTTTGCCTCACATCATTTCTTTCTACGCATCAATCACCGTCAAGACGACGCACGTATTCCGCATTTAGCTCCCAAATAGGTAAATTAGAGGTGCATCAACTGTTTGCTGGTTCATGCTGACACTCTCTTCGCAATCATTCGCGAATAGCCTTGATCGGACAAGCTGGTACTTTCCACAAAGCACATCAAACCGGTTCACATTACCCGTCACCGCCTAGTCAACATGCGCTGCATTTCTTCCGCTTCCCTGGCAATGCTGGTCGTTGCCCTACTGGCTTTCGGCGCAATCGTCGAGGCAGCACCTGTTAAAAAAGGTGAAACATTTGGTGATGTCGGCAGTGATGAAAAAGTTTCAGCATTGGGCTGCAGCAGTTCGCCAATGCGGGGATGCCCGAGGTATTCGCGGGCATCAAACCCCTTGGATCCGTACAATTAGCATCCTGTAGTGATGTGGCTGCGTCACTCGTTATAAATCACAATCTGTGTATTGCTGCACTCAAAATACTATATGCCAGTTATCGTACAAATGAGCACAATTACGCGGAAGGAATAGACGATGCCTTCTTCAATTTGCACTGCCATGAAGCGGTCCACAGGATTTGGGAGCTGGCAGCCGATAGAGTCAAAAAACGAGCACAACCAGCTACGATCGAGTGGGCCAGAGCATACGTGACATTTCAGGCAACGAGATGTCGATCAGGGAGACCAAGGCAGCGGCCAAGACAAAAGGAAACATGTCGTCAATCGGAAGTATGAACAAACCAGCAGCAAACTGGTAGACTGATGGACAGGCCAGCATGTTGCTGGCGCCATCGGCGACCCTCAGGGACCAGACACGCGCCTTCCATGCGATAATGCTACGACAGTAGCTTGCACCACCGGATCATGAACCGCGCTGCGCAGCCAGCATCGCTTTCTTGTATGCAATGTTCGCTTACTCTTACAGCACAGTAATTCATAGGTGCAGCTATTTATGTACTAGAACGATATATTAATGGCTATTTGTTTTCAGACATGCTCTTTTCGTTCTCCTCCTACTTTGCATTCTTGAGTATGTGCGATGCGCTGTCGAGGAGAGGTTTCAGATCATTGTGAGGCAATTCAGCCCTAGGACATCCCCAAATGCCAGAGCTAGAGCAGCCGCGTTTTTCCAGAAAGGCAGCGTCTGCTTGTGTGCCTGCTACGCCATCAACGCCGGCAATGGGTGCCGCCCCGGTGGCTGCACCGAGTCCCAGCAGAGCAGTGGCCAGCACTGCCAAAGAAATCAACGAAATACAACGCATGTTGGCCAAGAGAGAGTGGTGAACGCCGCGTGCGTGCAGAGAATGCCGGCCTGCCTAGAGACTGCTACGCTTGGTTTTGAACGGGTGAAGAATAGAGTGCGTAAACTGAGTAATTGGGCTTGAGCATACACCGAGTAGTGCGCCAGAACAGCCACATTTTATACGCAGTACATGCTGAGTCATAGCGAGATATATGAGGCATTGCTCAAAACGTACAGGTTCGGTACAGACCAGGGTGCAAATGGCATAGCACGTCACCAAGTTTTAAATATCGTTACACTTTCAAGGTAACAAAGTGTAGCACACAAACAGCTGCTGAGCCTGCAAAATAACACCCTTGGCTAGCTGACTGATAAATCACTACAAGCAATAGAGAAGCTTCTCATCTAGTATCAGATTGACAAATTTAGCCCGTAGAGTCAAGTCATCTCCTCTGTTAGCGTACCGGCCGTATCAGCGTCGACCACCTTTAGGATGTTCAAAACAGCACATCAATTATGTACTCTGAAGCGTCGTGATAACAGTTACAGGCATGACCTGAAGCAACGTGCTACGCATGCTCAGTATGCAGCATCTCTCCCAGGCAGCGAATTGATAGACAAGCTAGTCAAGGGTGCGGCAGAAACGACAAACAGCGTGCTACCACCCTGGAGCATGAACACATTGACAGTATCGGTCACGCGAGCCAACCTGCCGATGAGTGGAATCAACATGCTACTGGAGCTGCCGGTGGCTCTCAAGAGCCAGCAGTGCGTACTCCGCGAGACTGCGCCACGACTGTGGTTTGCTCCATCGGAACATGGACCGCGCTGCGCAATCAGCATCAGGTGCAAGCGCTACTAGCTTGTCCAAAAGATTGCAATCCTGCACGTCAAGAAACAGGCATAGCAAGCACATGCAAAGACGTGGGGGTTCAGTCCGGCGTTTGTACGCAAGGATGAATCCGAAAAGCTACCTCGTTTATACATTGTATCACTTGATAGCGCGGTCCACGCAAGCGAGTAAAACTGCAAGCTGTAACCAAACAAGAGCAGGCACCATGTCGGAAGGCGACATGATAGTGGCCCATCTCTATGTTGACTTGCCCTTTGTGTGCCAAAGTAGTTAACGCGTCCATGTAATGAACATGTGTGTGTATATCTGGTAGATGAAATATACATTGCTAGGCTGCACCAAAGCTAATGATCTCTATGCTGCTTTTATCAGCAAGCAGGCGGACCAGACATGTGGCAAGTGGAGCATACTCTCTCATACGTGACAATAGCACAGGCAAACGCGACAGTTCATCTCCGGTGGCAGTATCGACGAGCGTCACTGTCTTCTCTCCTTGAACCGTCTCTTCCACCAAGCAGATATCTCCCAACATTCGCCAGCAGCAGTTTCCAGTCGGTCGCTTATACTTGCAGCGCACTGTGCCGTCCCTGTTGTAGGATACGAGGTGCTCATCCAGATAGCTGACAAACCCGTGGCGTGTCTGTGCGCAAACGGATGTGTCTGTCAACAAGTATTTACATTGGGTGGTGAACGGAGCACCTGATTGATGAGCTGTTGTGGGTAGCGTGTGATGCAATAAAACGTCCTGGTCTGTGTCGGTGGCGCATCTAAGTAACATGTAATCGGTGCAGTTAGTATCGCTGCTGCTGCCTTCGTATAGCAAAGAGAATATGTCGTATATGAGATCGATGGGTTCTGGCATGGCGATGCTTGCGGTATGTACCAGCTGCACAGGCTGGTCGACAGCAAAGCGATAAAGATGCCAGCTTGACATGTTATCCGTGTTGCCCTGCATCACCACGTCATATACCATGGCTGTGTGCTCATCCGTACGTGCAAATCGAAACATACGCGGGACACATAGTGAAGGAAGGCTAGGGCACACTACGCCACACTCCAAATCGACCACCGTCACCTCCAAGGGCGTGTTCCTGTCGACCGGATCATTTGGTTGCCGAATTAACGCCCAGCGATCGCGGATTTCAATCAAATACATTGGACGACTCAGCTGAATGTTGCGCTTTAAGAAGGGTTTGCCAGTCTCCCAGACTTGCAGCATCGATGTGTTGGTAGGGTGCAGCATTGCGGAGAACCAACAGTTTGTTAGGCACTTGTAATCATTTCGACTGGTGTGCATTGACTGGTCGTTCGACCAAACTAGCTGCATAGATATTTGTATATCAGTGGCATCTGGCGAGCCTGGCAAAATAATGCGCTCGCAGTCTTGCTGATCCTTGCGCACGAGATCGCCATCGATAACATATATCCTTCTAGCTATTGGCTCACCCGACTCTGTACCAGTGACATAAACTTCAGTTGGTGTAAAAATGCTGATAGACCAGGTAGTCGTATCTGCGACGTTTTCCGACAGACGAAAGGTGCGGCGCACACATCTTCCTTGGCGCAGGTTACGCTCGGTAAGCACTCGTCGCCGAAATGCGTCCGACCAGAGGATAGTTGCCCAGACATTGTCAGTTTGTCCAGCCGTAGCCTGCTCCTGAGACTCGCGTCGACTGCCAGTTCGCAAGCACCAGCAGAGAAAGCTCATTTCACGCTCTACGGTATGTGGGGCAAAGGCGTGCATATAGTAGCAGCGCCATAGAGTGACGTCGTGCCAGATTGCAGCGTAGAGTGCGCGGCAGGTTGCCGCCAGACGTGTCGAGGTATACGGGTCAACATAGCCAAGTAGGCGACGTCTATCGCCCGCCGGAAGTATCTTCAATATGTACACACATCTTGCGTCAGCGGTCATGTTGTCGAAAGAGATGTTTGAACGAGTCATCGCAAAGGCCGCTGTATGCTATCAATCATACAGCAGTCTGTAAACACCTGGGTACTTGCAAACTGTGCTACCAGGTGATCAAGCTTCAAGCATGGCAGCCGTCAGCGGTACAGTATCAGCATACACGCTGATCGTCCTTTCAGAGTTCGAGTCGCAGTTCGTTGAAATCATAAGCAATACTAGCGCTTACACAATGTCAAACTTTACGGTTTTGCGGCTTTATTCGCTCGCGTGAGCCACGCTATCAGGTGATACATCATGTAATGTATGGACAGGACGACGAAAGATGATCTGGGTTGACTACCGGCGGTAGCGACACCGCTTAGGCTAGATATAATGGAGAAGACACAGCAGGGTCCTAGTTCTGACGGCCACCGGGCGGCCGGCTGTAGAGTAGCCTGTTGGGTGTGTTGGGCAATGACTGTCTGATTATGCCGAGTGTGGCATTGTCAACCAGCGCCCTATACAAGGCAGCTACAGTGTTGACAGCACCAGCGGCCATGTAAAGCGCAGCAACGCCAGTAACATGAGGTGAAGCCATTGAAGTGCCAGAGATGGACCTGGTTGCGCCATTTCTGCCTATCCACAGCGAGGTAATAGCAACACCTGGCGCATATAGCTTGGTGCACCTTCCACGGTTGGTGAATGCGGCCGGTGCGTCCGTGCGATCGCTGGCTGCGACTGCAAACGAGCCGCTGGCACCCGAAGGCGAATAGTTGCATGTATTGCTGGCACTGTTGCCTGCGGAGACAATGAGTGGAATGCCAGCTGCTACGGCAGCTGCTACGGCAGAGTCCACGGCAGAACTCTTGCCGCCACCCACCGACATATTGACGACAGCTCTTCCGCGACGAGCATTCTGGGTTACATACTGAATGCCAGCGATAACACCGGCATTCGTGCCAGCGCCCTGAGCATTCAGCACTTTGACGCCAAACAGTCTGGCGCGCTTGGCGACGCCATAGGTCCTGGATGCAATGGTACCTGCAACGTGCGTGCCGTGGCCATTCAAGTCAGTGTTGGCCTCGCCGCTGATAAAGCTAGCAGCAAGGGTGGCGCGACCTTCAAAGTCGGTATGGCTGGTCTGAATACCCGTGTCAATCACCCAGACATCAATGCCCTGGCCGGCCGAGTTGGGATATACATATGGGCCGGGAAGCCTGAGTGCATGCTGTGAAATGCGCGTCAGACCCCAGCTCGGTGGCGATGACTGTGTGGCGGTGATCTGCATGATGTGCTGCGGCTCAACCAGCTCGACGCGGTTGTCCTTGCGCAGACTATCAACCTGCTCTGCTGTCAACTTGCTGGCGAACCCCTGGAAAGAACTCATGTTGTAGTTGTACTGGATTTTTTCGGCTGAACCGATTAGTGAGCGAGTCTCGGCAAGAAAGGCATGTGACTGCACACCGGGGCGTAGTTTGACAATGTATGCATCCTCAATGCTTGCTGCTAATGCACTCATGTCCTGGGGCTGGGCTGTGTCGTGAAACACTGCCTCGACGGAGATTGCAGACAGCAATACAGCCAAAGTAACACGCATAGTTTGCGAGAGTAGCATGGTGGTCTTGTGCTAGTTGGCCTGATGGTATGTCGTAGCGTGAGCTTTGTGCAGTCTTGAGCGGTCGGTGAATGAATAGGAGCCGACACTAGCGCTTATCAAGCGGCCATTTAAAGTTGCGCACATTTTTCATTTTGCCGGAATGGATGGTATGTACGACAGCTCAACGTTACATGACATTGCACCATCGACCCATCTGATCGCCTGATGCCCTGCATGCACTCTGTCATGCATTGGTTGATGCAGCACAGCAAAAATAGCGCATGCCATCTGGAGACATTGACCAATAGTTGGCGGTCAATGCTAATCGCAAAATTGTCTCAGTGGAGGATGCAGTGATACACCCGGGTCTGTATCATGAGCAATGTCATGTGCTTGATTTGAGCTGATTGATGTCATTGGCAGCAAAAGGTAGCGTCATATAAGATCAGAAGACGAGGTAGTAGGATACATAGGATGCGATCAAAAAGCGTCTCGCTGCACTATCGTGTGGCTGTACCTTGAGATAGCGGCCGCCCACAGATGTGCGGCTGATTGCTCGCTCATTCATTGACCTCGATGCTGGATTGGCAGTAAGAGTGCGTTAACCGCTAATTCAAGTGGCGATTTCCATGCATGCCATAGTGCCGCTGTGCGGGCTGTGCCACAGCACCCTCTCCGCTCCAGCCGATCCAGCAATCACGCTGCACCAGAATGCGGTGTAACTGTGTCGCGTTCTCATTGATCACAGGACACACGTCTAGACTTTATGTAGACACGTGCACTCGATAACGAGATAGCTTTGGCTGAATTGTGCGTATTCTGTCGGGGATTGCCAGCTGACACTCTGCTGGCGCCGGTAGCTGGCGTGACCGCTCCCAAAGTACACCAGTCTTTTGGCCTGACTACAGCTTTGCTGATAAGCGCTTGCTACAAGGACCTGGCACAACGCACTCAGTTCATCCTGATTACACCGCAGAGTATGGAGTAAGTG
>KZ992538.1:0-33918 GCA_003614735.1 Thamnocephalis sphaerospora | reverse complement strand
TCATGGGCTGGTGCGCCGATACCGGTGTGTATGTGCGAGCAAAGCCATACATCGCCACATGGCACTGCGCTCTGTTGCACTTTATTTTACGGTTTTATTCGCTCGCCCTACTACGTGTGTGTGAACGGGCGAAAAGTAACGGCATACAGCGGATAGCGATTCAAGTTTAGAAGTAACCGAATAGCTTTGTATACACATAAGCCGGTGGATCATCAATTAGCAATTGCCAACTGCATCGTATACGGGCACACTATGTATCTCCCTGCAACTAAAGAGTGATACACAATGGCCGGTGCGAGTGAACATGTAGCATTTTGCTAGGCTGGGCGTCGGCGATAATACGGCTTTGCCTTGTTAGTTAGGGAGTGGCTACCGAGCAGCACGAACAGACAGCAGTACGATCATGGCGGACCAATAGCCGTGGCACTGCATTTTCCGCTGAATTTGGTGCTGGAGTCAGCCGGCCAGGAGCCTTCACAACTTTCGGCCCACCGTAAGCTCAATTGTCCAGTGGCTCTGGCGCTGATTCACCTCTTCCGGCAATGCTGCGATAAGCGTATCAATGTGCTCGTCTGTTACTCCACAGGCCTGCATGATGCTAAATCGCATGCCATTGATAATGCCCACAAGCCCGCTGAGGCCAACTTTGCCGAGCGGGCCACACCACTCGCCGATAGGCATGCTGTACTTGACGCGCTTTTCCACTTGCAGTTTGGCTTCCTGCATCATAAGAGGAATGCCCCACACATGGCTTAGGTCAATGACACGCATGTTGCACACGGCAAGAAGCCAGCCGTTGACTTGTTCGGCAACTGGACCGGCATTGCAGATGATTGCATCCGTCTCGCAAAGCTCAACCACGCCATCGCTCGTGCAAACACGGGCCATGTCTGCAATCAAATCTGGCCAACAAGTTTTGGGCATCGCTGCCATGAGCAGGCGTGCATGCACCAAATCAAAGGCATTGTCCGCAAAGCAGAGTCCTAGGCGAAAATGCCAACACAAGCGTCGATTAGTAGCCTGCAGTTGCGCAAAAGGCCTCACACTACGCACCTTCTAATATGTTTGTAATCTCAAAGCGAGCATTTGATGGCATTACCACCACCGGCTGAATAGGCGATACATCTACGCCAATGAATTCACACGCTGGAAACTCTGTTGCCATATCCTAGATCCAGAAGAGCATGAGTAGTGAAATGAGAGCCACAGTAGACGATGCGGTGCAACGCTCTTACCATGATCCAGGCGCCTGGTCCGGTGCCCACATCCAGCACACGTCTCATCCCGTGCTGATCGGCGACATAGTTGTTACCTATAAGCGCACAAAGTGCAAAGTGCTGCTCATGCAGTCTACACGGTCACCGGCATTAGCTATGAACCGGTATGCGATGCACTATTCGCATTACCCACCGGTCTGCTTCCTCATCATCGTTGGGCAGCATGTAGGGCGTGTTTTCGGCGCCGTGAAAGCGTCGTCCGTCCACATATACAAAGTTGGCTCGTGCGGCTGGCGCCTTGTCACGCTGCGAGCGTGTGTGATCTGAGCTGCTGAAAAAAGATACAGAGGCGCGAGCGTTTACAGTGTCACTTTGGTTACTTGGTGGCCCGCTCGACGCAAGATATCTGCTGGCACGTGTGCCCATGTTGACTACAATGGTGCTGCAGCACTGCACGTCTCTGCCGCGGCTTACGTGTTATACAGCCGTAACGATGAAAAGAAAATGGCTAATCCCGGCTGCGCGTCGACATCGGCAGTGATACGGCATGCTGTGTGACGAGGCGCATCCGACGTTGCTCGTTGTAGAGCATCACAAACGTGCCACGCAAGCCGCATCGTGCGGGTACAGAAACACACAAAGCGTCTAGGCGCTGGGGTATGGATAGCGGCGACGCCGGCAACGTTGTTTACCAATGTCGACGAATAGATCATGGGGCAACCACTGTGCAGAATCGCTCATCTGGAAGTAGACAAGCAGACATGCCCAAAGTGAGTGCTGTGCAAACAAGCGTTATGCTGTAGGCTTTAGGCGACCGTGTCCAGCACACTGCGCTCGATGGCTAGTTTTCCGTAACGCACAAATGCCATTCAGGCTTGACAGACCGATTGTGCGTAACCAGTGCGTAAAACACTTTTGTAGCACCCAGCCTTTATCTAGAGCACCGCATGACCATGACACGCACCGCGTGCACTGTGTAGCAGCATTATGCTTAACAGCCCGAGCACGTCATCAAGCCATGCCGCATTGACGCATTCGCTTAATGCGCTGGCGATCATGTGATGGACACCCGGAGCGGCCGATTGATGCATGCTCGGCTCGATCAGAGTGAGCCGACAAGTCTCTACACGGATACGATATTTATTAGGTCGCTACAGCCTGTAAGCGTGTCCTGCCTGGAGTTGCACCAGAGACGTCCTAGGCAGCCAGGGGCTTGCGCGCGACAAACACCTTCATCTGCCAGTAGCATCGTCGCTCGTTGACTTCAGGCTTGAGCGCGACAATGCGCTCGTTGATTTCCTCTTCGGTGAGCTTGAAGGCGGCAACGAGCTTGGGCTGCACGCCGCGGATAACAGTGCTCACGTCGTGCCAGCCGATCTTGCCCAGCGGGCCCATCGATTCACCCATCGGTACCTCATATCGCTCCTCCGACTCCACCACTAGTCCTGCCGCACGCAGCATCTCGGGGAGGTCCCAGATCTTTTCCATGTGGATACCGCCCAGACTGCTGATCCGACGGAACCAGTCGTTGATTACCGTGGCATTTGGACCTGGGTTGCGGAGCATGGCGTCGGTTTCCCAGAGTTCCAGCACGCCGCCCGGCTTACAGACCCGCGCCATTTCTACAACGTGTGCCGCCCAGTAGTCGGCCTTGATGGCTGGCGACATGAAACGGTCGTGCACCATGTCAAAGGCATTATCCTCGAATGCCAGACCTGTGTTGCTGAGTTAGCAGGAGCCGATGTGCCAGTGCACGTATCCGCCGTTTACGCACCCTTTGAGACGTCCATGATGCCAAAGCGGCAGTTTTTGGGCATCACAGTCGACTCGCTCATTGGGGTAATGTCGACACCGAGGACATCGCACTCGGGGAACTCGACCGCCATATCCTACCAGAGCGCAGCGGACAATGAGCAGACCGACTCTGTCTACAGCCAAAACGAATCATCAGTACCATAATCCAACTTCCCGGGCCAGTGCCGACGTCGAGAATACGCTCCGGCTTTTCCAGCTGTGCCACATGATTGGTACCGACGATCTCGCGCAGCATGTGGTGCTGTGCGTGCAGCCTTGCGTTCAGATGCAGGTAAGCACATGGAGCAGGCATAGCTGAACCCAGGAGCTACTGCCTACCGGTCGGCTTCCGTGCTGTCATCCGGCAAAACGTACTGCTTGTTGTCGCTCTGCTTGAAGTTGCGGGCGCGCGAGCCATCCAGCGTGGATGCATCCACGACAGGTGCGCCGGTGTGTGCTGATGACGACATGTTGCTGGAAGAGAGAATGTGCGTGCTAGACGGTGAGAGTAAACGGGTACAGATGGCGCGGTGTGGAGAATAGCAGCGTATGCGGTGACATGCACGTCTGCTTTATACCTGCATCGCCGCACCCTGGCAAACACTGTCTCCAGCCGCGCGCGTGTTCTGTGGAGGTGCGTGTGGCCTAGACCTGGTGTATTCTCGGCCGCAGCTGCCTTCCTTAAGCCCTGACGTAGGAGTAAAGTGTGCGCATTGGTGTTGCCGACTGTCCTACCGATTGATCATCTGTTTGGTCAACCACCAGCCTACTAGTCGCATTGGGTAGCCTGGCCGTGGGACGAGTGATAATAGATGGGCGATGGCCCTGTACAATTAGACCGAGAAAGAATAATCCAGCCACCAGAAAGGTGCATGGCGTGGCCAATTGGCAGCGGCCTCCGAGCGCAGGCTGCCACAGCCACTCGCAATGCACACAGCGCCCTAGCCGGCCGGTAAAGTGAAAAAGTCGGTATATTTCGTAGTTGAGCAGAATAGGAAGCGAACAGGGCAAATACATGACAAGGAAAACTACGCCATACAGTGCACTGGTGCATTTTGCCAGTGAAGTGATGACTGCATGTGCGCGTGCATGTGTGCAACGGCTATCGAACGTTCGTCTAGACACTTGCAATGGCAGACGCATGTGCTATACTTTTCGCCCTGCGGTGATGCTCATTCGCCAGTGAGACTTGTTGGCGTTGATCTCGGCCGGCAGCTGGCTAAGCAAAGTGTCTATCTCCTCGTTGCTAATATTGCACATCTGCACAATCTTGGGTCGTACACTTTCTACGACAGCGCGCAGATCATGCCAGCCGATTTGACCCAGAGGTCCATGCCACGTGCCCATGGGTACCTCGTAGTACTCGGTACGCTCCACCACAAGGCCGGCGTTTGCCATCATCTCGGGCATTGTCCAGATGTGCTCCATGTCGATTTTCCGTGAGCTGCAGACAGTCAGGAACCAGTTGTTGACCTGCTTGCCGAGCGGACCAGGGTTGCGCAGCATGGCGTCCGTCTCGCACATCTCCACCACGCCCTCCACCACGCAGATACGGGCCATATCTTCAACCAGCTGAGACCACATGGTCTTTGGAACGGCTGGCGAGAGGAAACGGCTGTGCACCATGTCGAATGCGTTTGCCTCAAAGCGCAACCCTACACACAACACATTTGCGGAGGTGGCAACAGGGTAAGCACCATAGGCCACTACGCAGACTATCCTTACTCGCAGTGCTGCCTACCTTCCAGTGCATTCATGAGCTCAAAGGTAGCGTTTTGCGGCAGGACTGTGCCAGGCTGAATAGGCGAAATGTCCACACCAACGCATTCGCAATACGGAAACTCGGTGGCCATTTCCTATGCAACTATCATTAGCACACCGGGCAGGCAGCCATGCAGCCATGCACGCTACACACCATGATCCATGTACCTGGGCCGGTGCCAACGTCAATGACGCGCCGTGGATTGTTGAGTGGGGTGATGTAATTGCCGCCTACCACAGCGCGGAGCATAAAGTGCTGCGCATGCAGCCTAAGTACGCCAGACGCGATGAGCATTTGTGAGCGGAAAAAGGTGCACCCCATCTTACCGGTCGGCCTCTTCGTCGTCATTGGGCAGAAAGTAGGGGACGTCTTCGGTGCCGTGGAAGCGCCGCCCTTCCGCATATGTAAATTTAGCGACTGTCTCGCTGCTGTCGTTGCCGCTACCACCGGCGCCAGCCCCACCGCTGCTGGCACTCCGATCGCTTAGAAAATGCTTGGTTGCGCGCGCGCCCATCGCGGAGACTATGCTTGCATGTATATGCGCGTGTGCAGCAGCCGGTGTGAGCAGCAATGGTGGCTAGTGTAGATAGATGGATGCACGGCAAACGATGGCAGGATGAAACTGTGGCGATGACAGTGCCAGCTGCAAATACAATGACAAATGGCGGTGGAATAGGTGAATAGCGCAGCAAAGCAGCCTCGACAGACCGAGCTAGCCTGTACATGGATATATAAGCGAAAAGCACACAGCAGTGTGTTACCAGGCAGTGCCTAGAACACTAGCTCGGGCGACGACCGGTGGGGAAAGCGCTCGCTACACAAGGCAAGCAGCTACCGAAGATACACTCGCCAGGCACCAGTGGCCGTCCAGACCGGCACCAGCGACGAGTGCGGCTTTTCTCCACATGTGGCAAGCACATTGATGGAAGGTCGTGTCTCGACCGGGCATCTGTCGTCGGCTTCGCCAATGCCTTGTCAAAAAAGGCATCTCTCCACTGCGTTAAGATCAATACATCCGTTTGCACATCGGCACGGCAGCCTGTTATGCGTGACCAGCGGATGGTACGACATAGCCCGGGTGTGCTATGCCTGCTGGTGGCGGCATGGCAGCGATGAACGGCAGACGGCCGCAACACCAAAGACTTGGGTATCGGATAAGTTCTTTTGCCGCCACTTCACACGATCGCGACCTTTGTTTGGCTGTGCTGCACCACTCAACGCTAAGCACGCGACCAACAAGCACACGCCTCTGTTACCTTGTAACTTTGCTAAACACCGCATTTACCTAGCTATGCGCATACACAATGTCGACAAGCTGGAGGTTGCGGCCCGGCAGCTGGCCGACTTTATGCGTCGCCACCGAGGTCGTACGACCTTTCTCACAGGCGCCGGTAGGTGGTTTGGCCGGTGACGCTCCCGATCGTCTGGCGCTCATCGCTGGCGCCCGCCGTCTGTCGGTGCCGGCCAGGCTTCAGCACCGAGTCTGGTATTCCAGACTATCGCGGCAAAGACGGCGTGTACACGCGGAATCCCGAGTACCGCGTCATCTACTACCAGGAATTCATGGCGTCCGAGCAAGCACGCCAGCGCTACTGGGCACGCTCTTTCTTTGGGTACTTGCCGATGCGCGATGCACAGCCAAATCGCGGTCACTACGCGCTAGCTCGTTTGCAGCATAATGGTTGGCTAAACACGGCCGGTGGCGTTACTCAAAATGTGGACGGTCTGCACCTGGCCGCAGGCGCTCTAGGCACGGTCGAGCTGCATGGCGCGCTGCGTGAGGTGTTGTGCACTCAGTGCAACACAGTGGTGTCGCGCGAGCGTATGCAGCTCTGGTTGGAGGAGCTTAATCCGGCATGGGCCGGCGCGCTGCGCCAGCTAGAACACACCACTGATGGCAATCCAGTCCAGCGCAGTCGTGCATGGCATACGACACCAGACGGTGATGTGGAAATTGCGACCATTCTAGGCGTGCAGCCGCCCGACAGCCACGCACTTACGGATGGGCGAGCGAGCGCAGGTGGCGCACGCCTTTTGCATGCTGGCTTTCGATATCCTAGCTGTCAGTGCTGTGGTGGCATCTACAAACCAAATGTCGTCTTTTTCGGTGAGAGCATACAGGCACGCATTCGCAATGCTGCCGATCTACTGCTGCGCAACAACGACGCCCTGCTCGTGATGGGAACCTCGCTGGCCGTTGGGTCTGCAGTGCGGATGGTGCGCAATGCAAAGCGGCCCGATGGCCATCGCCGTCAACCGCGTGACATTGCCATGGTCAACCTAGGGCCAACGCGTGGCGACAGCTGGGCGGATCTACGACTGGACGCACCCTGTGCAGAGTTGCTCGTTCGTACCGAGGCCTTGCTGCAGGGCAGCGAAGCAAAAGTGCATCCCTAGCTAGACATTTGTGTCTCAGATAGGGTGCAGCTGTTCATGTATCAAACAATTTGCCGACTCGGATAAACATCTCCAGTGCTACATGCAAACGTGGCGGCGATAAAGCGGCATTTCAGATAAAACCGCCTATGGACTGTTTCTCTATGCGCTTACGTAGATGTCGTTTTCTCTTTGCCTTTGGCCAAACTTGAATAATAAAAAGACCATGCATTCAGATGGGCAGCACGCTTACCTCTCACTAGACGATTCGCAGCCGTCGCCATTCACGCCTGCCCGTCCACGCACTGCGTTTTACTGTTAGCGCATCCATACGCTAAATCCACACTGTGGACACACTGCTGTTGCCGCGCTTTCAGAATGATTATGCCTCAAACTGACCATATCTGCGGCTGGCTGCGCGTCCATATCGCTGTGGCAGCAGCGGCACTGGCATTTGCTGCTATCGGCCCTACCGATGCAACTAGCGGGCTATACAGCGCTGTGGACACCGATACAGCCCATTGTGGCTACGAGTCGATCGGCGCTAATAGCACAATTGTCGTGTTCCGCGACCGTCCCAGCGATGCGCTAGCCGAGCAGTATGGACTGCAGATACAGTCGATTGCAGATTTGCACTATACAAGCGGCCGCGTGTCAGACCAGACGATCCACGAGCTCTCTCGGCGCGGACTAGTCGCTTATGTGGAACAAGACAAGCCCGTGCGCTTGGATGCGGCCATTCCCACCGCCTTGGTGCAGGAAAAACCGCCCTCCTGGGTGAGTGACCTGGACGCGTGTACGAGCGAGGCATCGCGTACATGTGTAGCCTTACAGCGGTCGAATACAGGGCTTGGATCGTATTGATCAGGACAAGCTACCGCTTAACGACAAGTACATCTATCCAAAGTCGGCAGGGGAAGGCGTGGACGTTTATGTGCTGGACACTGGCGTAGACGTGAAGAATGCGGAATTCGATGGTCGTGCCCATTGGGGTGCAGTCTTTGGGCCCGGTGCAAGCGACGGGCAGGTCGATGATGCCGGACATGGGACGTTTGTAGCCGGCGTCATTGCCGGCAAGGAGTATGGCGTTGCCAAAAAGGCCAAGATAATTTCGGTCAAGGTGTATCGGAAAAAGGGCGATCAGACTACCGAGCAAGTGTTGCAGGGCATCAAGTGGGTGCTGAAGCAGTACCAGGCGAGCGGCAACAAGAAAGCACTGCTCAAGTAGGTGGCTGTACAGATTGTCCAGAATAGCGCACTGTTAAACGGGCGTCTTTACTATTCACTTGCGTTTACTAGCATGTCCTCTGGAGCGCCGTACAACAAGGTGCTGAACGATGCAGTTGAGGAGCTGACACGCGCCGGTCTGATCGTTGTGGTGAGTGCGATGAGCAGGCTGGCATCTTTTCTACGCGGTCTTACCTTCTGTGCTAGACCTCGGCCGGCAACAGCGGCGAACAGAACGTGCCATTCGACTCTTGCCGCCATTCGCCGTCCTCTGCAAGCAGTGTCATCTCTGTGGGAGCTACCGATCGCGATGACAAGGTCGCCACGTTTTCCAACACTGGCCGCTGCGTTACCTTATTCGCGCCTGGAGTGGACGTCCGCTCCATTGGACCCCAGCCGGGCACGGCGATGACCAATGCTGGCACCTCCTTTGCCACTCCCTATGTCAGCGGGGTCGTTGCGCTGATGCTCGCGGAGCAGGGGCCACTTTCGCCCGCCGATGCAAAGAGTCGACTGGTGAACGCAGCTACAAAAGGAGTAGTCAAGGGACTAAAGAGTAGCGATGGCGCACCTAATCTGCTTCTCAACAGCCAGACTACGCCATGGAAGGTTGACGAGAGCAAGACAGGACAGCAGACCGGCAGCAGTAGCAGTGGTGGCAGCAGCACAGCCATACGCTCCGGCGTCGCGCCTACGGGCGGTTGGCTGGTTGCAATGACTAGCGCTGCGGCTACCGTCCTGATAATGAGCGGCATACTTTGTCATGACACTCAGCACTGAATACAAGCGCTTGTATATATGCAAACTCGGACATTTATATACTCCAGCCGACGTGGCGGAGCCAACGTGGTGCCTTACTTTAACGTTGGTCTGAAGGAGTGGTTTGCGTTTTACGCGTAGAATGCGCGTGCCTGGTTCTTGAGGTCTATCGGCGGCACCAGTAGCATGTTTGCAAGCTGTTATATGATTCATAGCATGTAGTGACCTTTGCAGTGGCCCGCTCAAACATCTCTTTCCGCAACATGACCGCAGACACAAGGTTCATACACGTATTGAGGATACTTCCGGTAGACGATAGGCGTCGTCTACTTGGTTATGTGGACCCTTGCGCCTCTACACGTCTGGCAGCAGCCTGTCGCTTTCTTCACACTGCAATTTGGCGCGACATTGCACTATGGCGCTGCTACTACATACACGCCTTTGCCCCGTATGCCATAGAACGTGAAAAGAGCTTTCTCTACTGGTGCCTGCGAACTAGTAGCCAGTGCGAGCCCCAGGAGCAGACTGCGGCTGGACAAACCGGCGATTGCTTGACAAATGTTCCTTGGCCGGACGCATTCCGGCGACGCGTGCTTACTGAGCGCAATCTGCGCCAGGGGAAATGCGTGCGCCGCACCTTTCGCCCACCGGAAAACGTCGCCGATACGATCAAGTGGAATATTAGCTACAGCACGCCAATTGGAATTTACGTCGTTGGTCAGACGAAACCTGAAGAGCCATTGAATAAGAGGGTATACGTCATTGATGGTGATCTCGTGCATGAGGACCAGCAAGATGGCGAGCGCATTATTTCGCCAGACTCACCAAATACCATTGATATACATATGCCTATACGGCTGGCCTGGTCGAACAATCAGTCAACGCACATGAGTTCGTATGATCATATGCAGCAAATGAGCTATCGGTTTTTTATAAGGCGACACCCTATCGACACATCGGTGCTGCTATTCTGGGAGACTGGCAAGCCTTCCTTGAAGCGCAGTATTCAGCTGAATCGTCCAATAGTACCGGTTAGAATTCGCGATCGCTGGGCATTGGTTCAGCAGCCGGTGGAAAACTTCGACTTTAATGCACCCTCGGAGATGATAGTGATTGATTTGGAGCGCGGTGTAGCATGCCCTAGCATTACTTCTCCATGTGCTTTACGCGGGTGTCGCTTTGTGCGTGCGAATGAGCACACAGCCATGGTATATGGCATGGAAATGCAGGGCAATGCGGATAACGTGCTCAGCTGGTACCTCTATCGCTTTGCTGTAGACCAGCCTGCGCAGCTGGTACATACTGCAAGCATCACCACGCCGGAGCCCATCTATTGCCCATTCCTCAGGTTTTCCTTACTGCACGAAGACGGCAGCAGCGGCACCGACTGCGCTGACTACATACTGTCAACCACCACCAGCGTTACAAACCAAAAAATACTATTGCACCATACGCTGCCCGCGGAAACTCATCGACCGGGTGCACCGTTTACCGCCCAATATAAATTCTTGCTGACAAGCACGCTTGCCATCGCACAGACACGCCACGGCTTTATCGGCTATTTAGGTGAACACCTCGTGTCCTACAACAGGGACGGCACCGTACACTGCAAATATCGACGACCACTTGGAGTTTATTACGGGCCAGTGCTAGGAAACATTTGTCTGGTGGAAGAGATGGTCCAGGGAGAGCGGTTAGCAACTCTACTTGATACTGCCACCGGGAATGAACTGTCGACTTTTCCTGTGCTATCGCCAAATTCAAACACACTCATTTCACTTACTACAAGCCTGACTCATCTACTCGCTGATCTCGCGGCATAGAAGTCATCAGCTTTGGTGCAGCCTAGCAGAGTATACTCGTCTGCTTGGTGGGTACACGCATGAGCGTTAAATGAATGTGCAGGCCGCTGTGATGCGCATGGCACAAATTGACATAAAGACTGATCGATATTGTGCGGCTTTCCGTCATGGCATTTGCTATTCTCCAGACTAGCAAGGGTTTTGTCAGCTGTGCTCCGCTCAGCCCGGCGCTTTTACGGCTTGCTTGCGTAAGCCGCGCTATCCAACAATACAGTGCATATGTGAGGCAACCTCTCTGTTCCAACCTATTAAGCAGACGCTGTGTTGAGCTAATATGCCTTCACATGCTCCATCTCTGCGGATACCATGCAAGATCAATCGTACTCGGCATACTCTGCCATTCATTCTGCCCAAGGCGAAGTTTTTGAACACACGAAAAAAGCGGTTTTGGCCAAAACACTTTAAAGTTTATAGCACACATAGCACGCTACACCACTTCAAACTCGGTGTAGCATTCGCAGACTAAACTATATCCTAGCCTTGTATATTGGGTGCAAATGCAAGAGCTTTGTCTTTCGCCATACCAGACTTGTAGCTCCAATGCGCTCCTGTCTCTGTTAGGCAAGACGTTCAGGCACATCACATAGTCGGGGCTACATTGGCGGGATTGGTCGCGCTCGACGCTCCATGTGTAGTGGCCGTTATTTATATTTCCCGACAGCTCGCACAGGGGCCAATAATGGTCAGTGCACTCGTAGCGCAGTATCGCGTTTGCCCTTCGCGCAGATACGGGAAGTGCTGCAACAAGCACACAAACGAGCACTGTAGGCTTCAGCCACTGCATAAACATAGTTGCGTATGGTGTGCTGCTAGCCTGGTCACTGATGTTTTGCGTAAATGGCAGTGCTAGCGTCGACTAGATAGGATTGGCCGACAATTATGAGCGCCTAGCGAAACTAGAATCGTGAGTGTTTTGTAGCGTTCGATGGTGGCGTGAACCGATGACTGGCGTTGGTACCAAACGCACCATCTGGGTTTATATGGCATCGGACAATCTACTGGCACCCGTAGGATGGCTAGCAAATAGAAATCAAGTCGTACGGGCGTGGGCGTGGCCGACACGTTTGTACGGTGCCCTGCCGCACAGTGATGCCAGGTAAAATTCAGTACATACGTCCACGACCACACGCATACAGCAAGCCATGTTTTATGGTATCGATCATGCGTGGTGCACAGCGGCTAAATGGAGTATAAATGTGCTCTGCTCTACTCATGCACATCTCGTAGAGGCCAAAGGGTGTGCAAGGCATATCTAGTTTTACCGTCCACTTACACGTGGTGCCTTACACAGTATGCGCCTCGTTCAGCACACCGCTGCCTGCTACAAGCTGCAAACTTTTGATGCTGTAACGTTTTACGGTTTTACGGCTTTATTCGCTCGCGCGGGGCACGCTGTCAAGTGATACAATGTATAAGCAAGATAACTCTCAGCACCACTCTTGCAGGCAATGTCGGGTTGAGCCGTCCACGTTTTTACGTGTTTCATTTCCATCAACACCACGCGGAATTAGTCGTGGTCCAGAGTCGGTCGGCTTGCACCACCTTCCCGTTGGCACGAGTCCAAGTAAGAGACGGCAGAGACTGACATACTACACCCGCTCTAGGGATGTAGGACCGCGGCATCCTGTGCAGGCTGTTTATGCTTGCGCCTGGTGCTGGCCACGCAGCTTAGTCCATGTTCTGGCGGCGCAATACACTGCCATCACACCATTGCGTAGAATGCACGTGTCTGGTTTGTGAGAACCGCCGATGGCGCCATTAAAATGTTGATGATGCTCACCAGCAGGTTAGTTTGCATGGCTAGCGTCCCTGGGGTGTTCATACTTTAGGCTGACAGCGCGCAGCTCGTTGCCTCCACTGTAGCCTTGGCCAGGTTATCCGCCAACACGTTGTCTAGAATATCCACGTGTGATTTAATCCATTCAATCGTGGCCGGCTGCGCTCGTTCGTAAACAGCTCTATGTTTTACAGTTATTGAATGTTCCAATATTGCACGCGTCAACAGAGCGTGCTCGTTCGCTGCAACTTATCGTGCGGTTTTGCCCGCCACCAAGACGCTTGATGCAGCGTACATTCAATTTTTCAAATTGGCACCCATTGGCCTATCAGTGCCGTGTGCTCGATTGCACATCGTCTATGCAGATGCGTCGCCCATAAGTATGCCCACCCAAAGAGGGTACATGCCATTCCAGAGTACTTTATCACCGCGAGTTATTCTGTCATAGTACCGCCCTCTAGTATGTTCAAAATACTGTTATGTGCAACGCTGGCTCTAGGAGCAGTCAGTGCCAGCCTCGCGGATCAGCTAGACGCAGACGATTCAGAATTCCGGGATGGCTTTGCTTTGCTTGCCCAGTCCGATCAGTCACCGCTGTACGCCAGGCTGCAAGCATCAGCGGCAAAGCCATCGCCAGTCGCCTCATCATCGTCTCCCGAGCCCACCAAAACAGGTCTGATCACCTATTTTTCGCCTCACGATGATGCCTGCTACAAGGAACACTACACATCGTCTCACAGCGACATGATTGGCGCCCTCAACATTGATGAATTTGGCGGCGAGTTTAACGGGGACACTGACCGCTCATCACAATGCTTTCGCTGCGCGAAAATTGTCGGACCCAAGGGGACTATTACGGTGCAGATTACCGACATGTGTCCCAGTAAGTGATGCGCTGCGCACGAGCACGGTCGTGCAGTATTCCACGCATACGCTGACTAGGTCTGTCACCGCTGCTAGCCTGTGGACCTGGTCATATCGATCTAACGCGAGGCGCCTTCCGACGTCTGGCAAACCTAATTGACGGTCTGGTGCGCGTACGCTGGCGATTTGTTGCCTGCCCCAAGAATGTGCGTCAAGGTGACGACGAAAGAGAGGGTGAAAAGGACAGCCAGCACACCAGCTCATCGCAGCTTGGCGACGGCCGATGAGCCAGGCTATTGCCTGCCATCTGTGCTTGTCGTTAATAAAATGCCAATAACACTGGCTGCAATGTCACATTAGGCTACATGATCTAATTTATCGACGACATGGCTGCAATCTAGATAGCAGCCATTCTGCAGTGTATTCATATAAGGATAAGCAGACAGCGCTTGAGTGAGTTGTATACTGTAAGAGTATATGGCATGTATGTGCCTTAGATAGGGCATTGAAAATAACTGATGGGCTAGCATAGAGGGCTACCTATGGTGAGAAGGGCAGAAAGTGCAAAGCAGGCTGAGGAGCCAAGGTAAATAGCAATGAGCGCCGCGGACGCGTAAGGATAGCAAGTCGGGGCGTAAAAAAAAGTACGAGCACAAACAGTGGATACAGAGATAGATAATCGTACCAAATGAGCAGCGCCAGGCTAGGCTGGCGGCGGAAGAACGTACACGGTGTGCAAGCAGCACCAAGAACGGAGGACCCGGCCCGTGCGAAAGCAGCCAGGACAGAGAAAAGACGAATGAAGAACGGCAAAGGGAGCGGGGAAACATAGTACATGTGCGCAGAGAGCAAGGGGCAGGGTTTACACGCACAGAGAGGATGGTGGCATGGGTAGTAGGGATGGATGAAATGACAGGCGGACGGATAATGTGCAGGTCTAGTCGGCACGACGCTGGCCAATGTAGACTACTAGACAGAGCCACATGGGCTGCTCGACCAGCTCTGCCTCAAGTAGAGCAAACGTCTCGTCAAGCTGCTCGTTGGTGGCAACACCGTGCTCCAGCATCGGGCCGCGCATCGCCTCCCAGGCGGAGAGGACGACATGGCGTGCTTGGGTGCCAATCAGGCCACCCCAGCCGCCAATCGGCAGCTGCACCCTCAGTCGGCGGACATCGCCGAATCCCGCCTCCTCAATCTGGGAGGTGAGATTGGCAGTCTCGCGCGGCTCGCAGTCGCGTGCCTTGCACAGCTCGCGGATGTAGTGGGTGAGCTGCTGAGCGCCTGGCCCGCCATCGCATGGGGCCCAGTCCGTCTCGAGCAGCTCGAGCCAGCCGCCGGGGCGGCAAACGCGAGCATGCTCGCTGAGGAGCATGTCCCAGCGGTCGGTAGGCACGCCGAGCGAGACCATGCGCTGGTGCACATAGTCGAAGCGATGGTTCTGGTAGGGGAGGCCTGCACGATGGGCGGTACGTTAGCAACAAGCTAGCATGGTTGCAACCAAAGCGCCAAAGGCCAGGCACGGCCACGTACCTTCCAGCATGTTGACCATTTCAAACTGGCAGTTGGACGGCAGGCAGCTGGTCGGCTGGATGGGCGAAATGTCAATGCCGATAAACTGCGAGTCGGGAAACTCGGCGGCCATTTCCTGCAAAAGTGGATGCACAGGCGCAATGCGTTAACGATTCGTGCAACTGCGAGAAGTGGCGAGTGCATAGCCTGCTTACCATCTGCCAGGTGCCAGTGCCAGCACCAATGTCTAGGACATAGGCCGGAGCCTGAATTGGCGCCAGGTAGTTGCGACCAAAGAGCGCGCGCAGCACGTAATGCTGCTGGTCCAGCCGGTCCACCTCCTCATCGTCGTTGGGCAGGCAGTAGGGCGCGTCCTCGGTGTTGTGGTGCCGACGTGCAAACAGCTGGCGGTGGATCGCCTGCACGGCCGACTGCGATCGTGCGCGCACCTGGCGCAGACCACTCAGCCTTGTGCTGATGCGCGCACGGCTGTAGTCGCGTCCGCGCTCGAGCGAAATGTCCACCGACTTGGAGCGGGTCTTGCTGTTCATACGCGCCCACGTCTGGCTGTCAAGCGACTGGCGTGGCGTGCGCCGACCAGCGCTGGCCGTGTCGCCGACCCAGCCGTTGGCAGCCGATGCATCCAGCGGAAACGAGCCCTGAGCCTCCGAGCGCGCCATCGACATGCGCTGCGAAAGAGAGCGCCGCATGTCGCGCGCACGCTGAGCAACTGCGCCCACCGTGCTCTGAATCGACTGCACGCTACCGGTACGGCTGTGCGTGGAGGCATTGCTACCCAGCGTAGCATCGTCGCCCAGACTGCTGCGTGCCGAGTTTGAGGCTGCAAAGATGCTTCCGGTAGGGCTAACCATGGTGCGATCCGTGCTCTGAGACGAGTTCCGTCCTACCACGGCATCAAGCGGCATCACCGAGAGCATATCGGGATCTGCGGCAGCCGTGGGGGTGTGCGCAGTGGTCGTATCATTGACATCATACTGACGGTCCCTATGGACGTCTGTATCCAGATGCAGTATCGTATCGCCAAAAGCAAGTCGCACCAGACTAAGCGAGTGTCCTTTGCGATAGGCGCTTGACGACAGGGTCCTTTTGCTGGCACGCTCGGCCGAATGACGTGGGCCTTTGCGTCCTGACAAGAAGCCATGCTGCTGGTGCTGGTGCTGGCGCTGGTGCCGCGTGTTGGAAGAAACGTTACCCATGCTTGCTGTCACGTACGAGACAGCAGGCGGCAGACGGTGGTGGCTAGGACAAGCCGAAACAACTGTAATGGCCGTAAGCGTGGCACAGATACGTGAGCCAATGAACACAACGGCAACGGTAGCGAGGACAGCGCGCTGCGGATAGGGCAGGCGGGCGAGACTGTGCTCTGCTCACAGCGGAGACGGTGGGGCCTTGGTTCGGAGAGCCACGCGGACCGTCAAGTGTGGTTGGCCAGGTGCCGCGTGGAACTGCGAACACACAATGCAAGTATGCAAGAATAGGGTGCAGGGCAGAGCAAGTAGAAATGCAAAGGGAAAGGCAGGCTATCGTATAGAGCGAGAGAGAGAAAGATGGGAGCGTTGGAGCAGAGTGCTAGAGAAACGGGCAGCAACGTGAAATGCGGCGTGAAGGCATGCAACAGAAGGCGCGGACGCTGACTGCCGATGAGCAAGGCCTGACGTAAGGGGGCTACCAATAAGACGCAACGTCGCGCGGTACGGCCAATAGAGAAGACGAACGGGCTAGCAGTAGGGCAACGGATAAAACGGCGAGTGAAGGAAAGATGCGCGAACGGAGGATGGGCGTTTGCCGGGCCGTCGCAGATAAAGCGAACGCCGACCACGGAGGCGCAGCCAGTATGGAAAAATCAAACAGGTTGTCGCAGGCGAGGTGCATCGCGTGGCACAGACCAGAACGACCACGAACGAACAACGCATGGCAAACTTACCGGCCAAATCGGTAGATCTTTTTCTGTCCGGCCAGCAGACAGCGGGCGATGCCGACGGCAATAGACAAGGGTCAATGCCCGGTATGCACAGCCTAGTTGGATTTGGATGGTTCCAGGCGTCAAGTGCGCGCAGGCAAACGCCAAGTATCACGCGTGCGTATCAGAGAATGCAGAAGGCGCAGCTCGCCTAAAAATAAAGCAGAGCCACACAAAAAGACAAACGACCACCAACGGAGAAAGGGTGGAATGCGGATGACGGGCGGATAAGGAAAACAACAGGTGGCAGATGAGATAGACAAGCCAGCGGATTGGATACTACAGTGGCCACTGGGTAATGTGTGTGCGGGTGGCAGTACGTGAGGATAGAGACAAGTGTGCAGAGAGAGGCCGTTGGCGCAAGACGCGCGCGCCTGTCGCTAGTTATTAAGTGCGCACGCCGTATGCGCGCTCGCTAGTCACGCGGTGCAACGCCAGCCGCAGCAATGCTTCAGGACGGGCCGGCACCAGTCAAAGTGCGTGGCCAAGATGAGAGACGATCCTGACACGCTCGGCACCAGCTTGGCTGCCTATCCCGCATACACCGGTGACGCTTCTGTTTCTTTTACGTCGACGCTGCGCAGACGTTGGCGCCTATGCGACAGGTAGGTTGGCTTGGCTACGCAAACGATGTGCGGCCCGCAAAGACGACAGGATCAGCAACGACAGCGACAGCGGCAAAACTTGAAAGGGCAGCGAAAAAGAGCGCTCAGCCCACTCGCAAGGCGTCACATAAAGGCGCTCGTTCTAGCCGGTCTCTGGCTAGAACAAAGTGACTAGCAACACACAGGACAACAGCATCACCGAGAGAGAGAGAGAGAGAGAGAGAGAGGGTCTGTTGCACACCCGACGGCAATGGCAGCAGCGACGATCACAAAGCCGGGCGGATAAGGCACTGCGACGCGCATCGCAAGCCGAGACAGGGCGACGCGACGCGACACAGCCCACGTAGATGCGCACAAATGCACGCGTGGACATAATCGTCGCCCATGGCCGGTCTCACTATTCTCGGGCTCGCAGCCGATGCTAGGATGATAGCCATGCACACATGCATTTGGGCCGGGCTGCGTGCCGCGCTGGTGACACGGGGCCGGGCCAGACTGCGGCGTGGTCATACGGTGGCGTGGCCTACGTGCA
This sequence comes from Thamnocephalis sphaerospora, assembly GCA_003614735.1. Taxonomy (NCBI): domain Eukaryota; kingdom Fungi; phylum Zoopagomycota; class Zoopagomycetes; order Zoopagales; family Sigmoideomycetaceae; genus Thamnocephalis; species Thamnocephalis sphaerospora. Next base: position 15,653 of record KZ992538.1, on the reverse strand, counting down.
CCGCGCACTGGCTTTTGCCACTGCGACTAGCGGGCAGCAGCGGCGTAGCGCGACAAGCTTGGCTCTGCATGCAGTAGAGCTGCGCGATATATGCGGCGGGCCGTAGAGCAGCGGTCCACACGCTTCACACTGCGAAGCGTAAACACATTTGCACGCGACAAGCAGCTCGCTAGCACCAGGCGTAGGTGCTAGTCCACGTCGTACCGGCTTGCTTCCGTGTAGCAGCGTGCTTGCTTGTCACAGATACGCGGATATGCGAGGATGGTCGACGCAAACCTGTGTGTGCGTCCGAGCACAGCATAGCCTGTCTGCACCTGTCAGCGCACACGTAAAATAAACTCCGACCACGCACCCGTGCCATTGGCTGTAGCACGGCATTGTGTCTAGCACGTATCTGTACCAGCGTAGACCACAATGCATCCGGCTAGCCGCCATCGCACTCGCCACTGGGCCCCAAGCGTCACCACATGGCAGGCACCAATCACGCTGTGTCACGTGCTGAATAGCGCCAAAAGTAGACCTGAACACGCGATCAACCACGTTTGGCATGCTGCCGAGCGCTCAAAGGCACGGCCGCATTGGCAACTGCACAGGCGTAGGAGGACGGCCAGTGTTTGGCCACTGAATTGCAAGTTTATGCGCTGCAGACATGGATACAAACATGCCACGGGCAGTGCGGCGTCGCAAGCAGCGTGCCGACTGCAACGCGGCAAGCAGACAACAATGAAGCCGGTCGGCCGACCGGCAAATGTGTGGAAAAAACAGCGATGCAAAAAGGATGCACGGCGGATGCTGCGGGAAAGGCAGCGTGGCGCCCAGCACTAGCGGTAAGAGGCAGTGCGAGCGCGTGGCTGCGCCGGCCAAAAGGCAATGGCAGCAGCGGAGTGGGTCGGCGTTTCAAGTCGACAAAAGAACAAAATGCAAAAAGGATGCAACAGCGTTATGAGAGTGAGAGAATGTGTAGTGCGCTCGGTGAGCAGTGTCGGGTGGGCGCGGCGGTCGTAAAGGAGAGCGCGCAGCGCGTGGAAACGGACCGACAGCCGCCATCGTAGGGACGGCAACTGTTGGCGGAAAAAGAAAAATTGGATAGGCATAGGGATAGGCATAGGCTATAGGCACATCCTATACAATAGGTGAACTCGCGGGCCGACGGCGGCGTTGCGGCAGGACGACGCGTCGCACACACCGCAGGCCGTGTCCTGCGAGCGTAATAAATAAAATCCGAGGCAGGCGGCTGATTGTAGCGTCTAGGCGGACGGCTTGCGGCCGTAGCAGACGACCACCTCAAAGTAGAGTTCCTGGCCGTCGACCTCGTCCCGCAGACGGTCGCCAAAGTGGGTGGCAACATCCTTGTCGCCAATCAAGCCGGCCTTGACGGCATTGCCGCCAAACAGCGCGGCCTTGGTGGACAGCACTTCCTTGGCCATGCGCGCGGTAAGCGCCAGCTGCGGTGAGGTGCCCGACATGCTCGCGCCTCCGCTGGTGCTGGATCCCGCGACGCTGACCGAAGAGCGCGACGCCAGAGAAGGCGCGCGGCTACGATGGCCGCGACCGCTGCTGCTGCCAAGCGCGCCATAGCCGATGGGGATGCGGTAGACGCGCTGGTGCACGTCGGACAGGCCGGCCGCCACGCGAAACATGTCGCCCAGCCGGCGAACCAGTCCAGGGTCAATGTCCACACGATGCAGCAGGCTGCGCACGCACTGATTGTAGAGCGCGGCGCTGGGACTGGTCGCCTCGCTGCCATCGCGCTGGTGAATCAGGCCGTCCGACTCGATCATCTCCACCCAGCCGCCGGGCTGGCAGATGCGCGCACACTCGGAAAGATGCGTCGGCCATTGCGAGGTCGGAATGCTGGAGATAAGCAGCCGCTGAAAGACCAAATCAAACTGATTGTCGGCAAAACGAAGGCCTACGCGCCGGTGCACAGCGTCAGCACGTGCCATGGAACAGGTGTTACAACGAATGGAGCACGACAGCTTGTGCCACCGTAGGCAGATCCTTTGTGGACGCCCAAGTTCCCGTGAGTCACGGCAACCTACCATCAAGAACATTCATCAGGCGAAAGTCGCAGTTGACGGCAGTTACGTAGCGTTGCAGCAGCGCAACATCGACGCCGACAAAGTTGCATTCCGGGTATTCGGCCGCCATTTCCTGCATAGGTTACAATGTATGAGTTCCATGCCCATATCACCGCCAGGGGAAAGGAAGGAGGAAGGGATATTCGCCACATTGCCACGTACCAGCATCCAAATGCCGGATCCTGTGCCGATATCTAGTACGCGCTTTGGCTGCGGCACCGGCGCAAACCGGTTGCCACTGAGTCCCAGGCGCAGTAGATAGTGGTCCAGGTGCTGGCTGCAGATGATGCGCATAGCGACGTGAGTTCCGCTGCTCCCGATTGGCACAGCACACGTTCACCCACACGCAAGGGGCTTACCGGTCGATTTCACGATCATAGTCGTTGATTTTGTAGGGCACCTGGTCCAGGTCAATGCACTCGCCGTCGGTGCCTTCCACGTAGCGACGCGAGCTCAGCGTCAAAATGCGCCGCAGTCGTGCTCCGGCGGTGTCAGCACGTGGGCGTGTGCGCAGGCGTGGCGAGCACGGTGGCGAGCCGCTGTCTTCGGTAGAGCTGCTGGTGCGCGCGCTGCCTCGCAGACTAGGGTTGGGCGACGAAGGCACGGTAGCGGCTGTGCGCGTAGTGGCGACGCTGCCACCGCGCGAGTGCATAGCCAAGCTAGTTTCGGCGGTGTAGAAGCTGTTTTGGCCACTTTCAATGGAGCGCTGCGAGTAGTCGAGAGGCAAACTGTCGCTGCGTTTGCGTGGCGCTCCGGAAAATGTCCAGCTACGCCCGGTACGCACAGGGCGCGAATTACTGTTGCCCATGACGGCCGGTGGCAGTAGTGTCGGCAGGAGAATAGGCAGTCTAGACGGGCGACGGCGGTGGACAAGCACGATAGTGAGGAGGCGGAATGGGCGTACGGAGAGAAACGTGTGCGTGGTAATATATAGCCGTGCAGGAGCGCAAGTGGTACGGCGAATAGGCAGGCGAACAGGCGGTCGGAAAGGCGGTGGGTGTGCGCAAGCGCCTACACAAATAAGCACGCGTGCAGCGGCACCAAACGGCGGAGAGCGTGGCCGGCAACGACGCACGGGCGCATGCAGATTGATGGAGACCGCAAGTGGATCTGTAACGCTGTCGCAGAAGAGAAGCCGTCGACAGGGGTAACGTATGGTCGGCAGCAGCTCCGTTTTCTTTGTCCTGCTCCAACCAGATACACGTCTGCGACAGGCAGCACCGCGTGGCGTTGCTTAGCGAGCGTTGGTTTGTTCGCGGTGCCACAGACACAGCCCAGTCAGCAGACGGTGGTAATACGATGTGTCTAAATTCTATGCTTGGAGACTGCGCCACCAATGCTGGCCAAGCCCGGGCAGCAGAATAGAACAGGACGATGGCAGTTTCTACTGCGAGACACAGAACAAGACCCGTGTCAGGCGACGGTACGTGTATGTGTGCGTGCGAGGGCCCGCACAAAAGAATGGCAGAGAAGCTGGCGTAATAAACTAGGCAGGCGTAAGTAAGCGCAAATCAAGCAGGGAATAGGGCGCAGGTTGGCGCGTGCGCCAGCGCACACTCACTCCGATGGGCTTTATATGTATAGTGCATGGCATATGAGCACGCAGAGCGATCGCAACATATTTACATGTGTGTGCACGCCTAGTGAACGAGGCAATGGCTACACACACACACACACACACACATAGATAGAAAGGGTGAGAGACACGATAGGGCGGTCACGATAGGACCGGCACGACAAGTGGCCGACGAGCACCAGAGGCGAGCGTGAGGGCGCTACCGCCAGGCACGCTGCGTGGCAGCTTCTGCGTTACATTGGCGCTTGCGGTGCACGAGATGCCGCAGGCAAGCAACACAAATAGGCCGCCGCCATCCTACGATACCAACCTGCTTGTGGCCGTCGGCCCTGCTGCGACAATGGCGGCGCCCGCTCAAGGCGCGGAGGCATGTCGGATTAGACCGGCTGGCACAGACCCATCGACGCCGCCACCCCTACGCGACTGTAACTTGCGTGTGCACCGACGCACAGATACCAACGCTGCGCACGCATCGCCATGCAGCTACGCATGGCTTCGACGGGTGTGGTACATGGTTGGACGCGCTGCGCACCAACACCTTGCACGCTCTGCCGCAATAAAGCATATCGAGTGCCGCAGCTCACCAGCCATGGCGGCACAATGCTGCAGCCATGGAAGCATGCTGCAACTTTGATGGCATGGTCGCCGGTCCACTCGGCAGGACGGAGCTGTAAAAGCACCGGCGTGGCCAATTTTACCACGATACATCGCACTTGCGAGAAACATGTGCCCAAATCACGGCATATCAGACGCCAACCTCCGTGCCCCAGATCACCAATGGCCCAGACCTCCTCAGGACAGTGTGAGGGGCTCCGCATGGCTAAGTCCCACCTCGCCTAGCGACAGCGAACGTGGTCGCCACGCAGGTATGACGGCAGTGGTGGCGGCGGCGTTTGCACTGGGTCGGCTCAAGTGGCGCTTGCCGCAGACGGAAGACGAGCGCGTGCATAGCTGCCACGCGTGTACACGTGTCTACGCTTGTTCATGCATTCGCCATCTGGTCCGCGCATGCCCGTATCAGGAAGTAGATTTGCTGTTTTGCCCGTAGTCGGCTGAAACCTGCACCGCCCTATTCGGCTGGCTGCTTTCGCATGGAGCTGCGCCGCCTTGACTCGCGCACAAACGCCGCCAACGGTCCATGGCGACAAGGCTAGTGGGAATGACAACATGGAGGCACGTGGGACAGAAAAAGAGTACTCGCTTGTCGGCGATTCATTCGATAATAGCACAACAGAAGACACCGTCGAGAACCGTATGTCTACGGCGCACGTGCCATTGCCGTGACCAGCCCTACAGTGTAGTTGGGGTATCGCCGATAGGGTGACGCTTGCCGTACTTGCGGCGCTCGGTAGTGTGCAGCCGTGCACAAGCGTTGATGCCGAGCTGGACGGTGGTAGGGAAACGTCAGGCTGATGGCGCGTGCCACCATCATGCAGGCAAGGGCTGTGTTTCTGGCGATGTCGCCGGTGCTGGCTCTGCTGGCTTCGCAGGCTGCGCTGGTTTCTCCGGCGGGTCTTGCGTGACCGAGGCTGAGGACGTCGAAGAAGAGGTGGCAGTGGCGACCGTGTTGGGAGGCGCGGATCCTGGCTGTTGCGGTAGGGCGGCTGCCGTGACTTGGCCAGCGAAAAATAGCATCAGTACACAAAGTGTGATGGTCAGCTTCATCCTTGCGGTTGCACGGTTAGAGAACAGATCGAATACAGGTAGTCGGCCTTGACGATGAGGTAAACGAGCGTGAGTACGCATAAACTAACGATGAGGACTGCTTGGTCGGCAATTGTCGCTTATTTATCATAGACACTATGAATACCAGCGTACACGCGTCATTCACCGCGTGGAGACACAGCATGCCGTGCTTCCACACCGGACAAGTGTGCACCAGTGATGGTCTACCACGCGCCGCCATATGCACCACCGGCAGTAGACAGTGCGTGACGTATTGTCATGACGTGCTGCAGCTACCCACCACCGCCGTTGCTATGCCGGCATGTAAACAGCGCCAGGCTATCAGAGCAGTCGTAACAATGTCGCCGTGGAAAGAGCGTCATGCGCATGTAGATACGACCACACCGGTTATTATGCGCCAAGGATAGCGGGATGTTACGGATACGCACACACACACACACACACACACATTCTATGAGATCAACCGGTCCAGAGATGGTCAAAGCCTGTTTCAACCGATGCACCGATGCTGGCGTACTTTGCTACCGTGTTGTACATTGCGCTCCACGCTAGCGTCGCGTTGCGGCCTGTAGACAGTCACACTCCATGCAAATGCCCCGCTATAGGCGGCACCACCACGCAAAACACCCGCCATGAGAATGTGGAGTAAGCGACATTGTGTCGGCAGCAAGACCGTCAGGCGGCAGTACGTCTGCTGGCATACGGTGCATAGTCTTGCACTGTCTGGCTGATCACATACCTATCGTTGGCTCGCAAATTGGTCACATCTTTTTTCGCTTGGTGCAAAGTTAGTAGCTGGTTTAAAGTTGTCATGCTGCGTCTTTTGCCTTGAGGCGACTGGTCATCACGAATCGCCTTGGCCGACATTGTAAAGGCAGCATATGGTCGCCTTAAAGGGCACCTGGCCTTTGCTACTGCCCGCACTTTTCTGCAACAAAATCACACAGTGTCCTGCAGATGACTGTACTTTCAATACCATTGCTGAACAGCGCAAGTAGTTGTGCCATGGGCCACCCAGTGCCATAACCTGGAACGGTCGTGTCAAGGCTGGCGAAAATAGCTTGTTCAGCAGTATGCTGTGCACTGTGCTTTGAGCCATATTATGCGCGTGCCTTTTGGCCAATCAGCGACATCGTGCTGCTATGGCACAGGTGCAGCAGTACCCGGCAGGTCCACGGGCCGCTACGGTTGCTGTCCACCTTGACATCCACGCATAAAGTCTGTTTGGCGCGTGGCAGTAGTGCGTGTAGCCTGGCAAAAACCAAGGCTGTCGTCGTGCCAAAGCTTGCCGTAACAGCCGCCCACGGTGCCACCTGGACGCGGGCCAAGAGGCGTACCGGATTGCGTGATTGAAGGGAACGTCTTTGTATGGTACGCCGAGGTGCTACGAGGCTGTGATGGCCCGGAATAGCCTAGCGATTTGCGCACATATGGCTGTGTGCGCTGAGTAATGTCAAGCGAAAGATCACGTTTGGCAAATCAGCCGCGCGTTTGCGGCATCTATTAGCGCCGCTATGCGTGCTGCTGCAACTGATGGAAGAACTCGAGTGCAACGGCGCGCCAGACAATGTACACGCTGCCTGCGCTTAGTATGGCAAGTATGCTTGTTCACAAACACTGCCAAAGCAACGCGACAGGATCACCATAACAGGACGCAGTAGCCATCCGTTCAACGGCGGCAAAAGGCGCACCCTTATTGTACTTGATAAGAAGGCGCGCACATTGTGCGACAACAGGGTAGGCGACCTGCCATCAGCGCTTGCTATCTACCAAGCCAGTGTCGCCTGAAATGACTCGTGTGCATTCGGTGTGGCATGGCACTCGGATCTGAAGCAGCGGCAAATGGCGTCAACTTCAAAGTACATTACTCGTCCTGTGCCCGCGCCAGTGCATGCACGTATTACAGAGATCCGAAAATGCGGGCTATTTAGCTTGGAGCCACATGCTGACCATTGCCGGATTCTTTACGCCGTTTGGCTCTGCGCCATTGCTCTGTTTGTCAAAGCCCACGTTATATTCCGTCGAGTGGCCGTTTGTATATCGTTTATATCAGCGACTGGTTTTGCGTGCCAACAGTACCTTACGATCAACGTGCGGTATTCACGCTCACCATGTCGTCTTGGGGTAATTTAGGTCGCGATACGCTGCTAGCAGAAAACTGGGAGGCGAATGCGACGCGTCAGTGGGGCATTCCATTGCACCCGCTGGGCGAGTTGGATGCTGTGAGCTACGTGATGCAAGCTCAGGGCAATATAATGGAGATGCGCACGCGTACGCGAGGCGTGTTTATACAGCTTCTAGTCAACACTCTTCTTGCCTACATGTTTGCCCATAATTTTACGCTGGCAATGCGCATGGCGTATCGGCGGCCCTGTATACTAGCCGGCTGGTACTGCTTGCTGCAAGCAGTCACTGGGCTACTCTACACCATCACCGTTATGCTGTATGCCGTGTCTGGAGGTCTGTCCTGCCGACATGGGCTGTGGATCCTGGGCATTGAAGTGGCTATATCATCCATTTGCATCAACATTGCTCTGCTACAAAAAGCTTACTTGGTGCACAACCACAGCAAATGGCTACTGGTCACTGGCGTTATCTTGCTGCTGCCGCAGCCGTTGGTTGTCTACTTTTTCTGGACCAGCCCTGCGATCATGGTGCCAGTCGTGGCTTGTCTTTCCTATTATCCGTCCTACTTTCCATGGATCAAACTTGCCCTGGATGCGCCAATCAATGTGCTATTCTCGGTCGCGTTTCTTGTGGCTGTCTACCGTCAGCATCGGCTCTTTGGCTCCGCTGCATGGGCGCGCCTGGTTAGTAACGGCATACAGACAATGTGCATCGTTGTTGTCTCCAACATTGCCTGTATGCTTGCGGCCGTTCTGGAAGTGTTTGGCCTATTTTCCGTCATTTTCATGCCACTCAACTGGGCCATCACCTCCATGCTGCTGGTACACCATTGCACTTCCATGCGTGTTGCGAGTGCTGGCTCGCATACGCCGCGCACTGAGAATGCCATACAGGGCTTTTTGCAAATCAAGACAGTGACATCTGACCTAGCGTGTTCGCCTGTTGCGTTCAGCTGTCCAGAACAGCACACGCCGCTTGGCCGTTCCGTCGGCGAGACAGGGCGACGTTGTGTAGAGTAGTGGCACACAACGCAGAAGGAATTGCGCACAATTCACAAGCAGCCTATCTGCAGCAGCGATATTAATAACAGCTGTCCTCTGACTTGTCTGTACATGTGCAGCACACAATGGCCATTTAACGTATTATCACTGAGCGGAGTTACGCATTTTACACTCTCATGTAATACGATATCCCATCTAATATGTAGATATCGTTGTCGTGGGTAGTGCGGGTTTACAGATCAAATATCACTATTTATACTGAATAAAATACAGGGGGCTATACAGCCAGCGGCTTGACACGCGGCGGACGGTAAAATGTGCGCAACAGCAGAGATGTAAGGAGAACAGGAATGACCGAGGCGACCGACCCAAGACCGGCAAACGCAGGCGGAATGCGAAAGTGGTCAAGAGCATAAAAGACGCCAGCAGCCGATGGCACAGAGAAGACGTTGTAGCTGAATGACCAGACAAAGTTGATGCGAATGCGCCGCATTACTGCACGGCAAATGTCCAAAAGCACCACCACATCGGCCAGATCGTTGCGCATCAGAACGGCACGCGCTGCCTCCATGGTGACCTCTGCGCCCGAGCTGAGCGCCACACCTAGATGGCTTTGAGCCAGGACCGGTGCATCGTTGACACCGTCGCCAACAAACACCACGATATGGCCTGTTTTTTGTAGGCGCTTGATGGCCTCCACCTTGTCGCCCGGGAGGCAGGCACCCTGTGCGTTTTCCGCGGCAATGCCCACCTTCTCGGCCAGTCGCTGCACGGCGGACACATTATCGCCGCTGACCAGATGCACGGACAGCTTTTGGGCACGCAGGTTGGCAATGACAGCCGCTGCGTTGGCGCGTGGCCGATCTTCCAGCGCATACGCGTGTAGTCGACCAGCTGTGTACGCAACCACCACTGCAATGCATCGATGTAGGCCTACAGTTAGCGCAGCTCGGCGAAAGCAAGCTTTGGATGCACGTGTACACTTACCAGTCTTGCCCTGGCCCTCACGCTCCTTTGTCCAAGTGCTAGCTACCTGGCGTAGATGCATGTGTTCTGCCAGCATGTCCTTGTCTTCGGCGTCTTCACTGTTCAGACACACACTCAGCACCCAGGATAGCTTGCCGATAGTGACACGCTCGCCGGATACAAGTGCAGTGTAGCCATCTCCAGGTGTGTCGACAAACTCGGTGACACCGTTCTCTTCAGCATCGTCGAACTCGGCATAGGCACGCGAGAGTGCACGCGAAACAGGGTGGCGGCTTGCAGTCGCAGCGGCGCCCACAACTGCATGGTAGGATGCCGTAGCGGTAGACTGGCTGTCGGTGTCCACGACTCCTCGCTCAGTCATCTGACCTTGTGGCGTTAGGATGGCGGTGTCGGTGACGCTGAAGGCACCTTCGGTCAATGTGCCAGTCTTGTCAAAGACCACAGCGGTGGCCTTGGCACCTTGCTCAAATGCATTTCCGTCGCGTACAAGAATTCCCAGCTTGGACGCTAGTCCAGTGGCGACGACGAGTACCGTGGGCACCGCTACGCGTAGAGACACCGGCATTAGCTAAATGACATTTCCATCGGCTGCAAAGCGCACTTACCAAGGGAGATGGCGCACGGACATGCCACCACCAGCGTGGCGATAAAAAAGTTCAGCGCAAACACCGCCGCCGGAAACCCGTCTGTATCGGTCACCGCACCCGACAGCGTGAGCCCCAGCCATACAAAGAACACCACTAGAGAGAGTGCAATGGCCGATGGGCAAAAGATGGTTGCGACCTTGTCGGCAAGCTTCTGCACAGAGATTTTGGATGCTTGTGCCGACTCGATCAGCCGAGCAATTTCGGAAAGTGTACCTTCGGCCGCCGTTTTGGTGCAGCGAATCTGGAGCTCTCCAGATACCAGGATCGTACCGCCGGTCACACGTGCACCCGGTTGCTTTTCCACGGGCATTGCCTCTCCGGTAACGAGCGACTCGTCCACATCGCCTGAACCCTCCACCACCAGACCATCTACGGGAATTGATTCGCCAGAGAAAAGAAGCAGCGTGTCGCGTCGCTGAACTAAGCGCACGTCCACCACCGCAGGGTCTCCCGTGATCGCTGTCTTGTCGCTCAGGGGCACGGTAACCATGTCGCTGGCCGGCTTGGCCATCTCATCCGTTGCCTGAATAAGACGTGCAGTTGATGTTTGGAGCTGTTTCAGCTCTGCCAGTGTGCGTGCGGCCTTGCCTTTACCAAGATCGTGCAGATAGCGGCCCAGAAGAAAGAAGAGCACCAGCATTGCGTTCATGTCAAAAAACATTGGCAGGCGCACATCACCGTCGGTGGCACCAGTGACGATAAGGCCAACGACGGAAAACACATAGCCGACCGTGGTGGAAAGAGTGAGCAGCGCATCCATGGTGACTTCGCGCGAATAGCGCAGCGAACGATAGGTCGACACGTAGAACGGCCACACCATTGCCTGCACCGGCGTGGTAAGCCCGAGCATAAGCAGTTCGCGTGCCATAATGCCGTTGTACTGCGGCATGTGCATGATGTGCGGAAATCCGAGCTCTATCACCACAGCCGGAATGGTCAGTACGGCGCATGCTAGGAGCATAAGCAGCATGCGTCGCTGGTGCTGACGCGAACGGTCTTTGACACTAGGCGGATCTGGCAGACACGCTTCAATGCCTGCGCGCTGTAAAGTGTAAATCAGCGTGCGCGGACCGGTAATGTCCATGTCATAGGTGATGCTGAAGGTTTGCACCTTTGGGACAGCATCGGTGCGGGACTTTGCGTGCCACCACTGCAGCGATCGTTTCCAGATGCTGCTTTTCTTGATCGAGGCAGCCTCATCCAAAAATGATGATGCCTTGCCGCGCTTGGATGAGCCTCCCGCGTCCTGGCGCATGCGTACTGAGCGAACACCAGGCTGAGCATTCAACATCTTTTTGACTGACGCAGGGTCGTGTGCGCCGTGAACTTGCAGAATAGCGACAGACGGTTCCTCGTCCTCGGCCATCTCCACGTCGTAGCCAAGGCGCTGAATCTGCTCCATGATGGCTTCATCGTCCACCTCGCTGGCAACATAGCGCACTTCGGCAAACTGCAGCATGGAGCTAGCATAGGTGGACCGCACGCCGGCAAGCTGCTCTAGGCCGCTCGCAAGTGCAAATTCGCAGCCTGAATGTGTCGATGCATGAGCGTTTCTGTGTTTGGCGGTAGCCGAGCGTTTGACACTTACTGGAGCAAACCATGCCGTACACGCGCATGCGCGCAACGCTTAGACCGTCGTCAGTTGCTGCTGCATTCTTACTCTGTGCCGCTGGCCCGTCAACGCGCACTTCCATCATTTCTTTACCAGCATGTTGGTTGTCTATACAAGCGGAGATATTGCTCAGCAAAGTTGGCAACAGCCAGCGAACACGCTAACTGTAGCTTACCGTTGGCCGTCGATGGCAACGTCTTTTTTCTGCTCAATGCCCAAGACATGGTATACGATGGTTGTGCTGCACAAACAGAAAGGTAAATGCTGTAACGGTTTAGCCGAGCCATCAACAGCAGAACTTTCAAACAAATGTCGACATGTGCAGGGCTGCAAGCGTGCAATGTACTCACCAGGTGGCCTTCAGCCTTATGGACGGGGGTGACCACCACAGGCGTGGGAAAGGGGGTGCAAATGCAAGGTAGTGCGTGCAGCACTAAGAAATACGGCCGCGGCGATGCGAGCTCTGCAGGAGGGACTGCCGGGTCTGCAACAATGATACGCGCAGCCGAATCGACAAGTGATGAGCGTATGCAAATGGATGCTGCGTCGCAGTGATATGTCGGAAGACGTAGGAGTGAGAGGGCTCAAGGTGGCAAAACCCTGGTGGTAACCACTTTGTTGGGGTATGCTGCTTGTGGAGGACGGCGTGTGGATATCAAGCAGTCCAGCGTGGACAACGATGCTTTTATACGAGACGGCAGTAGGCAATGGTGGCGATGGCGGCTACTTGCGTAACCTAAAGTGTGCATAAAGCAGCCTTCCTGATTGGGCAAGGCAAAAATCACGCACTCCTTGTCGTTAACCATGGCAAAAACCACGCATGTCGCACAGCCGCACACGCGCATGCCTGTCGCGAAGGTGGCACTTGCCGTCACCTACTCCGCTGCCAATGAACACAGAAAAGGCGATGACGCGAGCCAGTATCAGATGTATGCGCGTTTTATGCTGCACTCGGCGATAGTGCCAAAGCGGCCTGCCAAGTTGGCTAGGTGCACAGCATCACGTTTGGTTTTCGCGCTACAGTCATGACGCATCGATAAGAGCCCATTAGTCGCTGCAATACCGCGTTACCAGGGCTGCGTGCTTGGTAGCAATACTGCCAATCACTGGCATGCCAGAGCGGTGTCTGTAACGCCGCAACAGACGCTTGTCCACTCGCATTTTGCCCTCATAATCCGGTCGGGGTTTGTGTTACGGGCGTTTTTTATCACCAGATCCAGCTAGCGTACAAGTGTACGTGCACAGTGGTGTTGTAGCCGCGCGCGCTCTTCCTTTGCAGGCAGTACGACCGCGAGCTGTGATGCGTATTTGAGTCATCTCTATTCCACACCAACATTTCCAAAGGTGTCCAGCCACCTTGCTTTCCACGCGTATTGGTAGCTGGGCGGTGATGAACGGTACTATACAGCACCGAGCGGCGTTACAGCGATAAATGACAGGAATTGTACCCGACAATGGCATATGCGCACAGAATGAGGTCTCGCAATTAGTGCCGCATGATAGAAAAAAGAACGGTTTGTTCAAAGCAGTTCTAAGTTTATAGCACATACATCACACTACACCACTTCAAACTCGGTGTAGCATTCGCAGACTAAACTATATCCTAGCCTTGTATATTGGGTGCAAATGCAAGAGCTTTGTCTTTCGCCATACCAGACTTGTAGCTCCAATGCGCTCCTGTCTCTGTTAGGCAAGACGTTCAGGCACATCACATAGTCGGGGCTACATTGGCGGGATTGGTCGCGCTCGACGCTCCATGTGTAGTGGCCGTTATTTATATTTCCCGACAGCTCGCACAGGGGCCAATAATGGTCAGTGCACTCGTAGCGCAGTATCGCGTTTGCCCTTCGCGCAGATACGGGAAGTGCTGCAACAAGCACACAAACGAGCACTGTAGGCTTCAGCCACTGCATAAACATAGTTGCGTATGGTGTGATGCTAGCCTCGTCACTGGTGTTTTGCGTAAATGGCAGTGCTAGCGTCGACTAGATAGGATTGGCCGGCAATTAGGAGTGCCTAGCGAAACTAGAATCGTGAGTGTTTTGTAGCGTTCGATGGTGGCGTGAACCGATGACTGGCGTTGGTACCAAACGCACCATCTGGGTTTATATGGCATCGGACAATCTACTGGCACCCGTAGGATGGCTAGCAAATAGAAATCAAGTCGTACGGGCGTGGGCGTGGCCGACACGTTTGTACGGTGCCCTGCCGCACAGTGATGCCAGGTAAAATTCAGTACATACGTCCACGACCACACGCATACAGCAAGCCATGTTTTATGGTATCGATCATGCGTGGTGCACAGCGGCTAAATGGAGTATAAATGTGCTCTGCTCTACTCATGCACATCTCGTAGAGGCCAAAGGGTGTGCAGGGCGCACCTGCTTTTCTGGCCCATTTACACGTGGTGCCTTACACAGTATGCGCCTCGTTCAGCACACTGCTGTCTGCTAGAAGCGGTGACTTTTGCCGATACAATGAATAGCAATGGGCCGTCTCTGTGTGCCAAGAGATAAAAGTAGGCGTTGTACAGAAGCGGACAGAACATCTGCCACTTTAGAATAACGATGGATAAGAAATAGCGTGTATTGACACATTTGATGCGACCGATTGCATGCTGAACAAGTAGACTGATAGGTAATAAACGACGACAGGGTAACCTTTGCCCAAGCGCATGTACACGCGCTATAGCGCTCCAATGCATGCCACCTGAGCCGTGTAGCCAGCCAGCTGGACGTACACCTTGCATCCAACTAGTTGCTAACATTGACCTCGAATTCTGCGCGATCGGTGTGAAACGCAAGCTCATCTGCTCGCGGCTTCCAAAGTAGCTCTGGCTGAAGCTGGCCTATCAACTGGTGCAAAGGAAACAGGGCCGACATTAGCTGACCGATTCAGCCAAACAACAATCACCCGGCATCCGCCTACCTCCATGGCCCGCCGTCGATTGGCATTATAATCCAGCGTAAAAAGAAACTGCTGCAGCTGTATGTTTGCGTGTATAAGCACCGTGCATGACGCAGTCATTCGCACCATGTAGCATACCAAAGATTGGGTAATCCATGCACCGGCAGACTTGTTCTGCAGCTGGCTCTTGAGAACGGCCAGCTTTTCGCGATCAATACGCAATCGGCGCACCTCAAGTAGCCAGTCGCTCTGGCGATCTGTTGACATGCTGCGCGTGGTGCTCGCAACGCTGGGCTTTCGACTGCGATCGCGCACGCCCACAGCTAGATCCGATGTCGTCTGAGCCGACCGTGCATTCGCGTGCAGCGCAGCAGAGCTTTGCGTCAGCACAGACCCGCCAATAGGAGATGTAGCAAAGGGCACCTGGACTCACCTTGCGCTTCCGTAGACGGATCCACCGGCGTCGACGTACAAAGGAGCGAAATACCTCAAAGGGGCCATGCCACCTGGCATTGTGAAACTGTGCTGCGTACTCCCAGCCCTCTTCGTCCACATCGCCAGACATATCAATCGACCAGGCCGGATGGACCCACTCCCAGGTAGGATCGGGAAGTTGATAAGAAGCAAGATTTGGCGACATAAACCTGTATCGACACGACAAGCGTCAGAGGCCTGTACCGATGGTGCACCCGGATGGCCGCTAGCATAACGGTGCGCAACCACTCACCGATAGTTGTGGTCTGACCAAGGTGGAGGGTCCATGCCGCTTAACCTGGGGTAGAGCGTTAGCACGCACGGCCATCGACGACCATTGCCGCAGCGCTGACGCTTACATTTTTGCGCTAAACTTGGGCACACCAAAGACGAATACGCTACGTGCAAGCGTGCAGGTCAATAAGTACGTGATCCAATCGGTGCTGCAGCACGCTGCATGGGGCACGGCACCATGCCGAGCAGCGGTGTCGTCGTCGTCGTTACACCACTTACCCGCGCTGGTTCTCGTAAACCACGTCGAATTCATACACCAGG